>VXBQ01002177.1:255849-300373 GCA_013400175.1 Phainopepla nitens
ATCCCCCGGCCCGGCCCGTGCCACCGAAAAAGGCCGTGCGGGAGGACAGCGACCCGCGACACAGCGGCGGTGCCGCCGCCGCGGCGAACCGAGATGCGCAGTGGCGCCTCCGCGGGCACTGGGTCTAAGCCAGCTCCGGCTGATCTGGTGCGTCCGTCCATCCATCCATCCGTCCATCTGTCCATCCATCATTGCCCGCACGCTGTCACCGCACTCACAGCAACTATTTCTATGGAAACAGGACAGCGGTGCTCCCGGCTGGAAGGAACGGGCTCCTCTCCACGGCTGAAGCCTTTCGCCCTCTGCCCACGCTCCCGAGCAAGCGCATCCCTCGCTCCATCCCGCATCCCTCACCCAGGCGCTCGCCGCCGGCTCAGCCCTGCAAGCTCGGGGGAAGCAGGCAACACGGGCCCCTTGTGACTCCACAGCGGACGCTGTGAGAGAAGTGCAGACGAATTTATTTAAGATGTGATCACAGCCCTGGGTTACAGCGCTCCAGGCAGCAGTGCATGTGAGTTGTGGATACTCGAAAGCCAAAGTACCATCCGCTGATAAGGCAGCAAACAAATACAAATAGTTCTAAAATATTTTATCGAGAGATTGAATCCTATTTCTAAAGTAAAACCATTTTCCCAGGAAGAGTAAAGGTGAAGAACCTCACTCAAGTCAATGAATAGTCAGCCCACACACCTCAACGCTACTTTTTACAGAAAGCAAATTCCAAAGGCGGAAAGAGAAACTCTTCCTTTCCTGAGAAAGGAGGGAGAGAGGAAGAAGAAACCTCACTTCCAGTCTTGCTTAATAAGCCACCAGAGCTTCTGAGCTAAGCACAGGAGAGAGAAAATAGCACTTAGGCACAACGAGGGTGGGAAGGCAGGAGCAACAGGACCGAATCATTTCTTACCTGGGTGTGTAGTGCCTCAGCTGTGCTATTCACTCTGCTCAGGTGTTGGGAGGCAGGAACCAGAGGAAGAGTGGGAAACCAGGTGGCCTCCTCTGGCCCCAGGCCTGGAGCCCGGGCCCATGGTCGCTGAGGTTACACCATTCCTGCACACAGTTCTGCAGCCAGAGATCTGACCTACTGGTCTGGCAAGACAGCTTGCTTGAGTCACCTCCATTTAAAAAAGTAATATTACAACAAAAGCACAATTTAAGGAATGTAATGCCAGAACCCAGTCATTTAAGCTGAAATTTCACTGAGTGAAAAGAGTTCAACTGCAGTAAAAGGCAATTCCCATCAGAGCACACATTTCTGCTTGGCAGGGCTAGCAGCAGCTGGAGAGGACACGCTCAGCTTGGAGCCAGCGTGGACATTCCTCGAGAGTGTCAGGTCAGCCCTGAGGTCACCGGCGAGGAAGCGCTTTGCCGCTTGGACTGTAACCGCTTGTGCTGGAGCCAAAGGGACTTGTTTTCATTGCTGCCAGTCATGAACACAAATGTTCTCTCCAAAAGACGGAAAGAGCAAGCCAAACAAGAGACTCGCATAATGGCATTGTATTAAAAAACTCAGAACCCAAACAGGACAGCAGAGGACCTGGGAGCCAGTCCGGATGTGAAGTTAAACTCTTCACTTTTCCTCACCCTGTGGATTTGTTCTCCCTGAACTTTTCCAAAACATGTTAGCAAATAAATTTTAAGTTTTTAGCTGATTTTTTTTTTCACCTAAACATGTAACACTCAACAGGCAAATATTTTGCCCATATGGCTAAAATTAATCTGAGTTATAAACAACTGAAAACAGGTCTTTACAGTAGGAAGTATTAGGCAACTTTAATAATAGGTAGATCAAGCAGCCCCACCTATAATAAACAACAAATGCACCTCCCTAGAACAGATAGCATTTAGATGAGTTGGTATACTACAAAACCAAATCATACTGTTAATTTTTTAAGATTTCTAGTTAATTAAATGCTCAAGACAGTTTTCAGGATTACTACTTTTTTTAAGGCATTGTTTTTCTTAGAAAGAGAAGTAAAAAACCACCTTGTATTTTGTAAACCCTGCTTTTCTACAGAGCTTCTAATTCTTTAGGCTGAACACAGATCTAGTGACTGAAAATAACTAATGGAAATAAAGCAATTTATACCACCTGAAAAAAAGGTGTCATCTTCATTACAAGCCCTCAATTCTACAGAGTTTGGACAAAGGGAGGAGAAAAAGTTAATTGTGACACTCCTGTCACAATAAAACCAAGTTATATTTGGGTTCAAAATTAAGCACTCTGTTAGTTAAGCTCTCAAAACAAAACCCTGCAATTAATTACTGCCATCACATAAAATTAGCATGATGCATATGCATATGTAAGAAAGGCAAATCAAAATGAACAGGCAGCACTGCTTTTTAGCATTATTTATCTCTTAAGTTCTTGAATTTACAGCCCTTAGTATTCTTTAAATGGCAGCAAGATGCATAATTATTTAATTAGCACAGTAAGACACACTATTCATTAAATACTAGGAACACACTGCTGATGGCTGAACTGCTCCTGACTGAACCAATGGATTTATGCTGCCATAAACAGCAAGAACAGGGAAAACCTGAACTAAAAAGTCATTTCGGGTTTATTCTGTTCTATATCTGATCTCTGCACTTAATTAAGAAATGTTATCAGACAGCCACACTGGGACCCAGCTCAGTCCTACCAACCAGTGCTACACGGCAACTCTGCCAAGATTCCCCTGATCTCTTTCTGCTCCTCCTGGAATACCAAATACTCCCTTTCCTCCAGCAGCTATTCTCTTTCAAACAGATTCTCAGCAAGAGATGACACTGAGTGTATTTGCTCAGAAAACAAAGTTCTGGTCACCTACAGCCATTATAAAAAGTTGAATGCTCACTTTATGCTGTGAACAAGCACTTTACAGGAGTACACCACCAGGAGCAGACAGCACACAATTGTTGCTGCTCCTGCTTCCTTCTTACACGTTGGTTTTTTTTTTTTTTTTTAGAAAGGCAGCTGAAGGGTAAAAGGCAATGCTTCTGTGCCAGCACTCTCAGCTGCAGGAAAGAAAGGATTTGCAAAGCACAGACTGAGCTTTTCTGCCCAAGGCCACTGCAGTGCAAGGTTCATACACTGCTGCTCTGAGCCCCAGAGCAGGGACCCTGATGAAAACAGCAACACATCACTTTCCCTTTCCACTGCTTCTCCATCAATTTATGCCCTTCTTCTCCAAGGCAGGCACAAGCCATCCTACCTGCTACTCCTACACTACAGGGTCAGCGACTTCCTTCACTCGCTTCAAACTACTGCCATGATGACAAAAATGCCAACACCAATGCAAACATCTCCCTGGCCATTTGGTTTCCATACAAGACTCGTGGAAATGAAGAGGAAGGATGTTGGTGAAAACAGGCATAGGGAGGTGAACCAGAGCACTCTCACAGACAGAGAACTCTGTCTGCTATGTATCCCTAGCTTTAACAACAGAGCAACCAGAAAGAACACAAAAATGTCAAAGAGTGACTAACGAGGCCAAACAGTAAGAAATGAGAGAAATATAAACCAAGCAGCAGTCCAATCCTCTGTAAAATTAAAAAAACCCTTTCAATTTGACACAACTTAGCAATGAGTAGTTTGATAATTTTAGGGTGGGAACTACCATAAAATATTATAAGATTCATGACTAATATAAAAATTTTTGTGACTAGTACAACCCTTACACCAAGCATGCAACATGGAAAAGGTAATCAGACTAAAAAATAACCCCAAACCTAAAGGTAATTGCAGATGAGGAATGCCAAATAATTACAATACCTTACACTTCTGGTAACACCACAACAAGGAACAAGAGCAGATAAGCAAAGCATAAAAAGCAAATATGCCCCCCATTCAGTTCAAAACAGAGTTGAGGTGAGCATTTAGCTTTCCTTTTACATTACTTTGATCATTTTTGAAAGGACAGACAAACCAGAGATAAGGTTTCTGGGAAAACCAGTTGACTGAAGATTGAAAAAAAAGCTGTTACTTTAATGATGTTGGTGTGTTACTATACTCTGCTTGTGTAGATATCTTTCCAAACAAAAATACGATGCATTTTGTAACCAGACAGGTTCTTTTTAAGGGGCTTGTCAAAGCATGAAATAGGTCAAAGAGCATTTTTGGAGCAAGAAAGCTGTTTGTAGAATTCAGATGAACAAAGTAACAGGAGCAACAAGTTTCAAACAAGCCAGGAGTTGAGATAACTTATATATATACGGTCACTGAGCATCAAAACAGCTCCCCAGGTCTCTGGTACAGCAGCTACAACACCATAACTGAAAATGTTACTAAGTGCTTTGTGTTTCACGTCCTCAGAAACCTCACTCAACACTGAAAGCATTAATGTAACAATTTGTTAACAGAGATGAAATCTTTCACAGACCAGTCTCTACTAGGTGGGTATGGCCTCCTCTACAAACAACAAAACACCCTATCCTGACAACTGTCCACCTAGATAAAGGCCACATTACAGACAACCTTAAGATATTTTTAATACCTTTTTGAGAGAATCAGAAAGCCTGACAACCATAATTACTTTCCACTGGCAACACTGAAGTGTCTTTTGTCTTACAATCCCTTGATACAAGTTTATAAATTTGGTTAGATCTAAAAAGCTAGTTTTAAATATAAGATATGAGCTTGAATAATTTCATAAGCACATGTATTTGAGCAGTGACAATGACAGTTACAGTACTACAGCAGGCTACTATCAGTTTAATAACCTATTGATCAGCTGAACAGAGAACCCTCCTCTGAGGCTACCCATTTGAACAACTGCTTTACTGAGCAAAATGAAAGAAATTCTTCCTTCCCCCCGGTATTAAACAATACACAGACAGGTTTTAGCAAGTAATCTCTTTGGTCCCACTTTTTCTTCCAGGTGAAGAGACTCCAGCAGTTTTAAGCCTCTGCAAAAGTTTGAGGGTTACACAATGCCACATCGGTCAGTCTTTCTTAAGGCAACTTGCAGATCCAAGTTCACTCTTACCATTTCTGACAGAGGAGTTGCTTCTGAGCAGCAGCAATCCTAGGCAGGAGACATGTGAATCTGAGGGAACCACCAAGAGCACATGTTCCTTACGTACCCTTTTCCCACAGTGTTCTGAAAGCCAGTCCTTCTGTTGTGGTCAGTGGGATTGCATTCTTCAGGCCTGAATTAATGCATTTCCCAGCTCAGCCCTGCAATCACTCAGCTCCCTTTCCTTGCACCATCATGCCACACGTGTGCCAGGATTCACTAGAAGTCAATGGCTTCGTAGGAATTGTAAATGAAATTTAATTTCCTTTAAAAGTTCAAGTCGAAAACCACATATATTGAAAGATATGTTTCACTATGGATTCACTTTCCAGGTGAACTTGCCTGCTGTTAAAACAGCATCAGTACCTAGCACAGCTTTATGAGATATTCTTGGGCAGGGATGACAACTCACAAAAACAGGACTAAGCTTTCACTGTAAAGCTCCCTTCTACTTTTAACCATCACAAGTCAAGGACGTTTGACTGCAAACACGTTTAATATGAATACAAAATTCACATAGGATATACATTCTAGGGAACGTAATTGAGCTATTACAAGAGATTCTGACAGAACAAACACATAAAGAAGGCTCTGTCAGGCCAAGAATTTAATGAGGAATGATTAAAAAGTTTGATTTACAGTTACATTACAATTGTGTTAAGCACTGAAAACTTTAAGAATGTCAGCTGAAAGGCGTTTGAACGTACAGTACATAAATCATACAATCCACACCATTGTAAATAACATATTTGAAGTATTTCATTTTACTTAACATAACATAAAGCAACATAACATGTGCAAATGAGGACTCCAATATATTGAATTTAAAATGTCTATGATAAAACTGACATGTAATTTTACATTTAAGGACTACAGAAATGATGAAGAAATTAAAAACATGTCCTCCATTTTACTCCCATTACTGAAGTATGCTTTTCAATTAAACAGAAAAAACATACTGGCCCGATTTCCTCTCCAAACCATACCTGTCCATGAAGTTTAACTAAAGCTTTAACTTGCTCAAAGTGTACAATGACACAGCATTTACACAGTCTTTCCCTTGCTGGGAACTGACAAACTATTACATGAAAGGGTTCTTAGATTATGTACACTGGTGGAAAATATTATCTTATAAAAAGGCACATACCTGTGATTTAAGGCTAGTACGGTATTTGTTTCATAGAGAAGGAAACATTTTAAATGAAATTAGTACATTTAATGGTTGGCCTCACTCAGCAAACCACTTGGTGCAAAGCAAAAACGTGTGCTCAGAAGTCTCAGACTGACAGTGATTCTTGCTTTAGTGTTTTTTTAACCCTTTGATGGAAAGGTACATTTTAAAAAAAGGCATTTGCTGCAATTCCACTTGTCAATGAGCCATCTGCTACAGTTGCCTTATATGCAGATATCACATACAGGCCTTATATTATTCATCTGCAAAATATTCTTTTAACTTTCTCTTTTTTTTTTAAAGTCATATGAAAATTACTAAAGATGTTTTCTATATTCATCTATAAAATACCAGATGTTGGTACAAATCATGTAAACCTCCATTTGGAAATATTCTGACTAGCCACCAAAATACCAGAAATCACAAGCATCATTTGTCAGTGCAAATCTATAATAGTTTTGTTTCCCCTCCCTCTTTCCCTCCCCTATCCCAGTTACAGAAATAATCGCCAACCTTTACATACAAAAGGAGTGCTCTATATTTGAAATTATGTTTGGTTACCTTAAAGTCACCCACTTCCCTATCAAATTCAGTTTTACAGTATTATAAAAGGGGGAAAAATTTAAAGCTGTCCAAAAGCTTTTCAAGAATCACTACAACAGTCCTTCAACCCCAACCCTTAATTATTCTCAGATTTGAAGAATTTTAGGTTAACATTGGGTCCTCTTCTATGATCTGATTACTGTTCTTCAAGCCAAGATGGGGCATCTGCTCCAGGAGTTTTCAATTTGATGTGGAACTGTTTAAGTGTCTGTTCAAGCTGCTTTTGATTGCCAGCAAAGTACGCTGCAATGGCATTGTGGAACAGAACAAGCTGATTGTGCAATACCTTCACCTGCAGGCAAGGAGAGAGACATTAAGAGGAGGAGGCTGATGTTAACATCATCACAGGTCAGTTATAAAGAAATAGGTGCATTTGAAATGCTCACACTTCCTATAGATTTACTTAACAAAAGCTTAAAAATACAGATACGAAAAGCAAATATGAATTTCTTGAACATTACAGTGATTCAGAGTTTTCATAAAGAGCGTTTAACAGTTAATACCAACTCAGCATGCACAGAGCAAACACAATTCACTAAACAGCATAATGTTATCAAATATCAAACACTTGATTGCAAGTACTTGATGCCTTGAAATTAGATGCCAAACCTCTAAGATACGTGCCTGCAGGCCAAATGGACCTCCCTGAAACAGTACATGGCAAGGGCATTATCTGAGTATACAGTTCATGTGTTTGCCCCCTTGCAGAGAGCTGCTGCTTTCCAGTTCATGGACACCTAAATCAAATTGAACTGAAGTCCTTCTCCCAGCAATACTTCTTGCCCATCTCCTGTAACACAGGATTATTTACAGCACTTTTTCAATATCTTGACTCTAACACTTGTGCAAAGAAGTCATGAAATACATCTGTCACAGCAGCAACCAAAACGTGGGAGAAGAGCACGAGGGCAGCTGGAGGGCACCACTGTTTTTCTCTTCCAGCCTGGTCTATGATAACAAGCTACAGCCTCACTGATGAAGTCAAAGTTAAGCAGATGTTACATTTCCATCTTAGCACACCAGGAAACCTGAAGCTGTGAATGAACAGCAGTATGCTGAAAGGCACCTGTCCAGTTTCTCCTGCAGCCAAACCCTGTCCTTTTTGCTCCTGAGTGTGCTCTCAGCCCAGCACCACCTTACTCTTGTGTCAGACCTCAGATCCCTGCCATGGTGGCCCTGTACCTGTTTCTAGCCCACAAGGCTGAGCGCAGCAGCAAGCAGCCAACACAGAAGGGAACAGAGGAACAAGGTGGCTGAGTGAGCCCCAAGGGAGATGTGATAGATTAAACCTTCTCTACTCAAATTTTAGATCATTGTCTCATCTCTCAGCACAATCCACAAGGGACAGTCCACTTCTGTCATGCTGGGAATCAAAACTGTCCTTGGGGCAGGTCTGGCCTATGCCTATGCCTACCAGTGGGCCATGTCTGCTTTAACAGGTTATTTGTTATTGGCTATTTCTCTGAAATGCACACAACTCAATGCAGAAACACCTTATCATCTTCATTTAATGAAATATCTCTAATTAACCCCCCCACCTTTATATCTGACATTTATGCTATGACACCCGAAGAGTGCGACATTTACTCAGAAATGTAATAAATATATTTTAAAAATTCCTTGAGAAAAAAGGGCTGAGAATATGTGTGTATCCCTGCAGGAATATATAAAAATTCTTCACAATGTTAAAATTTCTGATTATATCAAATTTTTTTTTTTAACTGAATAGCAGACTCAAAAAATTAGGTGATAGCCTCTTGTTTGCTGGCCCAAATTTTCATCTAAGTTGCTCTGACAGCCTGAAAACTGGAATCCCTATGTTTTCTCCCTAGGCTTCCCCTAATAATTCAGGTTAATTTATGCAAATACATGCCAAAGAATAGGCTTTTTGTCTCATTAACAGTGTAAAATGATACTTTATTCCACCAAAAGGCTCTCCAAGAAAATACATGAGATGTGTGAATGGTTAGAAAGGAATTCCCCATCACACCTTTAGATGACTTTTTTTTCATTTACAAAAGAATTTTCAGAATTTATCACATACAGACATTTTAACATCTAGGAGATACAGGAATTAGCTAACTACACTTGTTCAAACAGAGTTCAAACTCTTTTTTGAGTCATAAGGATGGCTTCTTCTTCAGTTTGTGTGGGCAGACAGGTATATAAACATACAGATTTTTCATCTATAAAAATGTTAATTACCAAAATATTACACTTTACAAGTGGAAAATGTCACAACAACATGAAGAGTTTGCTTTTAAAAGTCTAGTTAGAAAGCACAGTGCTTTTCTTGAGCAGATTCTTTCATCCCTGACATGCAAGACTTCATGCAATCCAAGCCAGGAATTCTATAGAGAAGTACACTCACTGTTATAGCATATTATTAAAATGCTACAAGAGTTTTACTCATACGGTTTATAGCAACTCAAATAAAACAGGGATGATGAACCTCCCCTCCCAGCCCAAGTTCATCAGCCTGAAACTACAGCTACTAGGGTAGCTTTTAACACAAACCTTCTGTGAACTGCCCCAAAATCTTCTGATAATTTAAAAAATTCAGACAGAGAGGCAGGAATTGACAGTGTAGAGGCAGATAATTCAGACTGAAAAAATATGGTTTGTTTTGGAGGGATTATTTGAACCACTAAAGCTACCTCATCATATGAGGTTCTATCCCCTAGATCATTGTGGTATAAATTTTGTGATTGTTATCAAACTGGTTGCAGAGGTTCAAGGTGTTACAACCTCTACTCTCCTCCTTCAGGTGATTGCTAAGTGAATCCCAAAAGTGGTGGTAGGATCTTCTTTTCCATAGCTTCATGCAAGTAACTTTAAGATAAAGTATTTCTAGAAAAAGACCACTTAAACTGTTTGACATTGTACAAAGAAGCTCTACTATGAAGCAGCATCCAGCAAAGAGAAAAAAGCTGTAACACCTCAAAACACCTGATGTCCACAGCAAAAACCACCTGCAACCACAGCTAAGGAGTGGACACCAACTATTCATTTAAAACCAAGTTCAAATTCACCCACTTTTCCCATGAAAGAATCTCACTCCAGCTTGGGCAATGGGAAAGTATCTTACCCACTCCCATATCCAGTTACTGTGTATTTCACCTTAGCCTTCTGTTGGCAAAACATTAATGCAGATATGCAGTCAGTTGGATCAGAGAAGAGATCTAGATTAAAATTAAGCAGACAACAACGTATCTGCTTTAACCTGGATCAGTTTCCCAATCTGATTCTCTACACAGCTGCAAAAACACTTTTACAAACACTAGAGAGAAGGCAATGGGAGGAAAGGGGAGGATGAAGGGATCACTTTTTTTTTTTTTTTCAGAAAAGCCTTGAAACAATCATCAGATTACAGCAGTAAAGGCCAACTCTTGATCACCAAGCTGTAGCACGGATTCCAGGAAAGGAGTGTTTGAAGATTTGCCTCAATCAAAGAATGCTAATGGTATGCTGCTAAAATACAGCTAAAATACAGGTTCCAATGTATGACTAACACAACTGTCAAAAAGCCATCGTGCTTTACAGTTGAACAACAGTTAAAGTCTTTGTTCCTTGTTAATTAACTGCATATACCCATTTGTTCCTAATTATAAGCAGAGTAAGCGCTCTATAACACAACTGGCAAACATATCTCAAAACAAAACTGAATTTTGTGGATAAGCATAAAAACCAGACACAACCTACATAGGAGACTTAAGTGTCATATATGGAAGATACTATAGGTTGGATTTGACTTTTCATATGGGTGCTCTTAACATTTCAGTTCTTTCTAAATACTGTCCTCTCTCCCCACCTCCCTCTGAACACTGTATTTTCTGTGGCACAGTATGTCCAGATTTCTTTACATCCTCTTCATTCAGCCTGTTTCAGCCAGATGAAAAAGACAGCATCTCTTTAAGTCTCTTTGTGAGTTTGTACCTCCTCACAACCATCACAATCCTTTCTCCTAGCTATCTTAATTTGAAGGTACTTAGTCTAAACAGTTTCATTATCTGGGTCTCCATTGGATTGCAGACTGCTTTCATTTTTAGAAGCAAGCATTTAAGAATCAAGCTCCAGAAGTACAACTCACAGAAGTGCAGTCAATTTCTTTTTCTACATTGGAACAGTATTTGACACTTCTCAAGTGCATCCAAGAGTAACAGGGTTTTTTTTCTTGAAAGGACAAAACCTTCTAAAACTGTTTTCAGAAATGACAGAAATCTTTGAGCTAAGAACACGCCATCACCCTTACTTTAAAAACATTAACTCTTTGTAAGATGCAGATTTTGAATGCAACTATTCTTATAGTCATTACAGATGCTACAAACTTGTACAGAACTCTGCCAGCTGGGGATAGCATCAATAAAACTTTGTATCAGCATTAAGAAAAAGGAGTTCTAACTACAAGATCAAATGCTGTAATAAAATTCAATAGAAATCTTGTGTATCTTGGTTTTACAGACAGAAACTTGCAATTCCAGCTTTACTGTAAATGCAGCTCTCTGAGATTTTGAGGGCTTTTAATTGAAACATTAGCATATGAACCGAGGAGAACAGGCACAAAGAGACTGCAACCATGGGATGCCTTTTCCCTATATAGGGAAAATCTAGATAGGGACACCTAGATTATGAGTTCTTCGGTGACATTTGCAGCAACACAGACTAACTGGAGCCCACCAGCCAGTTAAACTGGCTTCAGAGGTTCTTTGCAGCACCATTTCCTAGGAACACACTGCTGATGGCTGAACTGCTCCTGACTGAACCAATGGATTTATGCTGCCATAAACAGCAAGAACAGGGAAAACCTGAACTAAAAAGTCATTTCGGGTTTATTCTGTTCTATATCTGATCTCTGCACTTAATTAAGAAATGTTATCAGACAGCCACACTGGGACCCAGCTCAGTCCTACCAACCAGTGCTACACGGCAACTCTGCCAAGATTCCCCTGATCTCTTTCTGCTCCTCCTGGAATACCAAATACTCCCTTTCCTCCAGCAGCTATTCTCTTTCAAACAGATTCTCAGCAAGAGATGACATTGAGTGTATTTGCTCAGAAAACAAAGTTCTGGTCACCTACAGCCATTATAAAAAGTTGAATGCTCACTTTATGCTGTGAACAAGCACTTTACAGGAGTACACCACCAGGAGAAGACAGCACACAATTGTTGCTGCTCCTGCTCCCTTCTTACACGTTNTCCTTCACTCACTTCAAACTATATGTATATGTATGATGACAAAATGTCATCTTACACAATAAGTAAAAAAAAATCAAGTACAGCTTACCTCAGAAAAGCTCTCAGCAGATAATTATATTTAAGCCAATACTTAAGTGTAAAGGAAGTCCTTTCTATAGCTCATTTGGGAACAAAATTACACACACCCTTTAGTAAATATTTTTACATCTCTAGTGTCAAAACTGAGAAATGTCAACCACTGATAAAAAGGCTTAAGAATGTGAGATTCCCTACTGTATTAATCTAAAAGGCAGGAAGGAAAAAACAATCTCTTTCAGAAACAATATGTAGGCTGTGACTGCTAACAGGATGCTTGGTCTAATTCAAAATGTCACTAGGAAGACAACCTCTTCAGTGTTCCCTAAACTATCTAATTTAGTTTAAAAAAATTATGGAAATGTGTTTTGTACAAGATGGAAATTGCTCTGAAGCCTTCCTATGCATACAAACATAAATTGTTAAGTGTGTTATATAGATAATGGAAACCATGAGGAAGCAGGGTAAGTCCTATTTTAACCAATTTGAACTTAGGCATCAGAATTCCTGTACAGACATGAACTGGAAGATTAAACCATTTTAAAAGAGGTACACTGTAGTGGTAGCAAACAACTTACTAAGAGAAGAAAACAAAGGTGGGGGGAGTAGGAAGATACCTTCAGCATACTTGTTATCAACCTAGCACAGTTTTAAAACCCAGTTCTCAGGAGCATCTCCTAATTTAAGAATCAGTATCAGCATTTAGATTAGACTTCATCTTCTTCAAGAAAATTAATTTCAATATGAATTTTTTCAATCCTTTTATTTTCCAATTTTTTTGGCAAGAACCAAAAATAAAGTCAGGTCAATGCCAGTTTTTTAGTCACCTAATGATCTGGTCCATCACAAAGCTAACTTTTGATGGCTATGTGATTCCAGACCAGGCAGTCCTAACGCAGATGCCTCTATGAAGGAACAGTACTCAGGAGTTATGTTTTAAGCATATATTACTTTGGAAACCCAAAAGTTTGCTTATTTTCTCGACCTTTTTCTTATCATTAGTTGATGGTTCATGTTTCTTCCCCAACCTCCATGGTTATTCTAAGAAGCTGATGCAACTGTATATGTGATAATATACTCGAGAATACAAAACAATAATCCATTTTAATTAGTTTAGCTTGTCCCCATGATTTTTCTTTTAACGTTTCCTCCTTCCATGCAAGGAGCATGGTTTGCTATTGTCATCTGGGGCCAGTCATGTATTCTTTGACACGCTGTTGTTATCTGTGTTTAAATTTTTAAAATACAATTATCAACCTCTACTGAAAATGTTAACCCACTGATAATGTTAACCCTGGATAAACTAACAACTATCTCCTATGTAAGTTTTAATCATATTTTCTTCCCTCTCAAGACATGGGAAATATAGTCACACATGATTATAATCATCTCATTTACCATGAGTATGAACAAAACTCAGATCTTGAAATACCATAATTTTCACATCTAATTAGAGACAATTTAAAAGGACTTATTTATCAAAGAAAGGAGCGTTTAGAAGTTTTGTATGATGGTTTTATTTTTGCCTGGTAGAATAAGAAGAATCCCATCATTAAGAGGGTATGGATGAAATGGTGAAATAAACATGGGATAAAAAACCCCACCCTTCCAACCAACAGTTCAAGAGTCCTGTTTTAAATTAACAGACTATAAGGGCATTAATTACAGAAAGTAGTACTTCTCAGGTCAAATTCTTAAAGAAAGCTTAATTTTGAAGAAGCCTCTTCATAGTTCTGCTGCTTTCTTTATGCATAACCTCTGTGACAATGTTGCCCAATGTACCTATTACTTTGAATATTAAATCAGTAATTACGTGACTCATTTAACCATTAAATGTGGTAAACTGGAAGAGTAATGCTTTTGCAAACTTGAAACCTCCTGTATGAACAAGAAACTTACTGCCACAATGTTTGTCATTTGTAGCTGGAGCAGCTTGTTGAGGGACTTCTAAAGCTGCTTGCTCTAAAAGTGTCCTCCAGTGATACAGCAAAAACTCAGAAAATTCAGCTTATATTCCTTATTTGCTCTACTTTGAAATGAATATATATTTCAAGATGTAACAACTCAAAATATTTCTAGAAAGCAGAAACCTCTAGAACAGAACTCCTAAACATAACATGAGAAGCAGTAGCTTACCTTATTTTCTTCCAAAAATTTCAATTTGATAGATACATCATTACGCATTTTGTCGTATTTCTCTTTATGCACTTGAAAGAGTTGCTGTGATTGTTCAATCTTTGGCAGAGTGTTTGCATCCCGGGGGCCAAGGTTCAGCTCTTCCAGGTCTGTTCGATAAGCATCATATTCAATCCTTAGAAGAAAAAAGGAGAAGGAGAAAAAACCCAAACATCTAAGGGCAGTGTCTCAAAACTGACCTCATATATAAGTCCAAGTACAACAGAAGATGAACAAAACAGTTAAGTACAGGAAAAAAAGAAAAAAACACCAAAACAAACAAACAAACACAAAACCCCACAAACCAACCCCAAAAAAAACACCCCCCCCCAAAAAAAACCAAAACAAAACAAACCACAAACCTGGGGAAGTTTTTTCTCTCTCCTGCTATCTATCAAGCACATTGTATAAAACTGCCTCAACAAGCACCCTCCCTTTTCTGTTCCTGTCTCAGCCCTTCTGTTTTGTACAGGCTTCAGTAGCCAGAGCTTTTCTTGGGACATCTCAACCTACTAACCCAGAAAAAGCTAGCAAATATTTTTTAGGTCATTTTTCTCCTGTTGAATGAGTTCACTGGAGAGTCTGTGTTGACAGTAAGAGGAACATCAAGGGCACAAGACTGCCTTTAAGCAGATGTTTGAGGAACAGGTCACTTACACCAAACTCTGACCTAAAGCATTTTAAGCATGCTCCAGGCTTCTCCATATGCATTAACTGGACATTTCATAGTTCTTCCCCAAATATCTCTCTGAGAATTGGTCTGTCCTATGGAAAAACAGACTGCAAAAGGATGGTGCAGCCCTGCCCAAAGCATCACTCTTCCTTCCATACATTTTTGTAGCTGTCAAATAATGGAACCTAGCATATCTACCAATAGTAATGGGACAAACCACACTATTTCTGGCCTTCTAAAAATGCTTTCTTACAGACATTTCTTAAACTGGAAACAAATCAGGATTAAAAACTGGTTATAAACCACAATTTTCAGTTGATGTAAATACTCAAAAGTAAAATACAACCTTTTCAGAGGTAAAAGGAATAATATTCACAGGGCTCTTCCTGATTCTCATTGCCACTATGATTGAGGATTTATATGTAATTCATGACTTAATTCCAAAAAGAAACTATTAAACTAACAGGGAGCTGATAGAAGAGGGTAACAGATCAATGCTGAAGTGCAACTGGGGACAGGAAAGAAGTGGCACAGAAATAAGTGCAACCTATTTTCACAGTGCAAAATGATGAACTGGCCATGTCAGTAAAGAATCTTTCTAACTTATTAAAATGACAAAATATTTCATTTCTTTAGTGAACAGAAAGCAGTGAAGGTATTTCAAGAGGGATGAACCATATATTGAAAATGACTGACAAGAACAATCGCAGCAGATATATTTTGTGTAAATTTTCAAGGGGACACCTGGAAAATGCATGAATCCTTTTTTTTTTTAATATGTGTCAAAAATAAAGCAATATCTTATCTACACATTAATTTTGCCTTTCATGCCTTTGAAAGTTTACCTAAATACCAAAACAATAACTTACTATTTGGTTAAAAATAAGCATTGGAAAAGAATAATTAAAGCAGAGGGGGAAAGAAATTCAAAACTCAAGCAGTTTGCAATTTCTGACCTAAAAAATCCCAAATATCACAAAAAAATCTATGCATCTACATCCTTTGTCAAATAAAAAGAAATGCACTTTATTCTGGAAAGTGAAAGCAAGTCAGAATGCAACCACTCATCAGAAAGAGCTACAAGTCCCTGGCAGGAAAAAGGAACCCAGCTTTAAAATACTACACCACATCTAAAAGTAACCTTCTCTAGGGCAGGAAAGGCATTATTCGCTTGCTAAGAAATTTGTTTTATTTTCCCCTTTCTGACCAAGCCTGCAACTTCTGTATAAAAACTGAAGTGTGAATTGCAGGCATTTTTCATCAACAGAGGCACAAGACCTAAATGTCTTTCAGTCAAAGAGATTATTTTATCTATTGCAATGCAGCTGGATAAAAGTGTTAATCTTCCACTGTCACGCTACTTAGAAAGCCACCTTAATCTAGCACGTGGAAAAACCAGCTATAATTACTCCTACAGCTAACAACTAAAACTCAGTCTACAAGGGAACATGTACAAAATATTGGAAGATCTGTGCAATCATTTACAGTTAAATAGAAACTCTCATTAGATGAGAGCTGTGAAATAAGGTTTTTATCTGACAGGTTAGTCAGTCAAATACAAGGCCTAAGCTGATACAGAGTCTGCTTCCTGAGGATGAATTCATAAGGAGAAGAGCTAGACACAGGACAGCTACCTGGCACTTTCATACTGTTTCACAGTCAACAACGTATCTTCAATTGTTTTATTCACCAATGTATTCACACTGGCAATAAAGAAGTTAATAGCCCCAAGAAGTGTTTCTCCATTTTTAGCTAGAAGTTTCTGCGTATCTGCATTGTAGCCAAACTCCTCCTATAAACAAAGAACAGAGAAAACAAAGCTGTAGATCAATTGAAATCATATCATTCACCAGCAACTATATAAAAATGCAAACACAGGTGTGGCAGGTCTTTCACTTCTTTTTGGGTATGACTATGATTAAACCAGTAAGATTTCAATACAATATTTAATTCACAGTTCTTATGAAATCTCTCCAACATCAGTGAAACATAGTTTATGATTTTGTTACCACAAATGATGTTAAATCCTATTTTATAATGGGATTTTTCTGCACTCTGATATCTTGGATGTTACTTAGAAGTAGGTGCTACTGCAATCTTCACATTGTCATTCAGCAGGGTTTTAATCCAGCATCTCTCGTGGTTGTCCAGGTAGTGCTTTAATATGAGCAGAGACACTGCTACTTAAATACAGTAATGTAACTAAATTCACAAGGGCACACAGCATTAATTAGCTATTAAGTTTTACTCTTACATTCTGGAAAGGAGCACTGCAAAAACCTCAACATCTATCACAGTTCAGTAGGCTGTAAATAATTGAAGAGCAGGGCACTATAATGAATAGCAAATAAAACTTTTAACATAGCTTATCCATAAACTTCAAAGAGACAAGGGCAAAATTATTTCCAAGGCATTTTAGTCACATTTAGACATATGTTTGTCCAGGTCTCTTTGTTAACAGCAGTGTAAGCTGACCAAAGCTGCAAAGATTTTCCTAATGCATGGATGCCAAATGAATCCAATTATTATATCTATGTCATCCATATGGTATCTCTATATTCTACAGATGGGAGTTCTCACAAAAGAGTACAATCCCTGGTTGTAATGACTGGAAAACACACTAGGTTCATATTTGGAGCTTCAGTCTTTTTAGGCTTGCACACTGCCAACAACTGACTCAGAAGGGCTGTATTTTCCCAGCTTCCTTTCATCTGCCTAGAAAATGAACACCAGAGCCAAATGATATTTCATGTTAACAAGTTCATGACAGTAAGGGTAATGGGCAATGGTAAGGGAAGAAATCCTCTAGGAACGAAGGTGGAAGTGAGCAGCTGAAGGAGAAGAAAAAAGGAAGAGAATTTAGGGCAAGTTTTCATGAGCTACGCCCTGTAAACACTGCTAAAGATCTGTCATTTTTGCTTTGTACAGCTGCTTGGGCAGCAAAAGCAGTTGGCTAAATTGCTACAGATTTTGTTGGGAAAAAAAACCAAAACAAGTATTTTCCAGCTGGCTTTGCTCTAACATTGCCAGCTACACAGCTAACACGAGTGCTAGCACAGAGAGGAAATAGCAGCATGCTGGCAGAGGCAGCAGCAGTAGGACTGCCCCTTGCAGCAGCTTAGTCCCATCTATTTTTCCTCCTGCAGGCAAGACTGCAATTAGTTTTCTAGCTGGTCCTCTCACTCAGATCATCCCAGACCCAAATGAACACCACCACCAGTTCAAAGGGGAGGTAAGAAGGACAGGACTGCAGGGGCCTGCAGAACTAAGGAATATGCTAACCAACAGCTGTGTCCTCCCAATGGCTCACAGTTTCATACAAACTTTTCTGTTTTGTCCATGACCTCTGCAGATACCTCTTACGAAACACACAGGAAATCCTTTCTTCACCAGGAGTTTACACTCAGTTTATACTCTGTGTTCAGGTCAATTAAAATTGGGATTCATCTGCCTATATAATTAGAGGCACATGAGCCTGGAACCAGCAGTTATCTTTGTATCCAAAAGAGAAACAGCAACTCATTCACATGAAGTAATACCTCAGCAGATACCACATTAAAACCTTGTTTTGTTATCATGTATAAAAGAAGTATTATCTTGAGACTTGAGGGGCTTTTTAATTTTATTTAAGCTAATAGACTGTTATATCACATTAAACATTAAAGACTAACTCTTCAAAAATTTTAGTCCTATACAAGTTTTGGAGGCAAAAATCGAAATATCCAAAAGTAGGCCAGGCTACAGATGATGATACATTACAGATTAAAGAGAGGGAAAACACAAAGAGGAAAGAGACAAACACCAGGCAAGTCTCCAAGAAGCAAAGGTAAGATAACTTTTATTACAGCAGCAGAAACCTTTATTTGATTTTCATCAACAACCCCATTCAAGAATCTACACAAGAGATGAATGATGGAAACAAATTTCAAGACCAATACAAGAGGTTGAAAGAACCTGGAAGATCAGTATTCCCATTAGAAGTTACAAACTAATCATGGGAAAAACCCCAAGATTCATTAAATGAGCATGATGCCAGATTCCTTGCAAATTTTGGAAGAAACATCCAGCTTCAGCACATACTTCATAACAATCACTAAGTTCTGCCACAAACCACATGCCCATATTTGTGTCAAGAGTAAACTGATTATTAAAAGCTTCTTTTAGCAGATCATTTAATTTCTTAGCTGCTAGAAGTGCTCTACATTCACAGATTTTCATCTGTCAGACTAATATTAAAAATTCCTCCACATTAGTGTAGGAGTTTCACATTTTTTCAGCTAGCTATCACTTAAGGCTCCTCTGTGCAAGCATGAACTCCACCTACTCCCTTAAAACTCAATGGGGAAAGACAATTACAAAAAGACAGATGTTTTTAAAATCACAAAGATAATTTGAGCTGTTTCAGCAGCTATGTTTTAGGGAATTATTAAACCATTTAATATTTGTTTTCCAAAGGATCAAATTGTTCTAACTTTGCAAATGCAGAACAAGCAATGCAGAAGTAAGCCAGCTACTATATTCTGTAAGCAACATCCACCGTCTCCCTCTTTACAGCAAACACTAGCAAGCTTTACTACTGGCAACAGAAAGTGCCAGTGTTACATAAACTTCTAAACCATGGAATCATAACAACCCAGATATCTCACGATTGCTTCTCTTGCTCAGCAATTCCAGACAACCTAAGAATACAGATTAGTCTTATTAGTGGGAAAATTCTGATTTAAAAAAAGGACTGTGAAATCAAATCTCAATGCTTAAATATGCCACAGAAAAATAATTTACTCACATTCAATGAGCACAAGTGAAGTAATGTGCCCTAATCTACTTACTCCCAGGCACATTCCCCAAAGACATCTTGTAATTGAAATGACGTAACACTCTGGAACACTTTGATGACATTTCATTAGCTGCAAAATTAATACTAAAATGCATCTTCTCTACAAAGCAAAATTGTCAGTTCTTGAGTTCAACCATCAACTAGAGGCTACCATTTAAGAAACTATAAAGAACGACTGCAATTTCAATAATTTCCTACAGTTTTAAGTGAACCGCATCAGCTTTCAGCACAAAGAGCATGTAATATGCTGTTAACTACAATGTTTATAAAAGCAGCTGCTAACTAGCAGATGCCCCGTGCAAGTCAATTAGGCTTATCTTCATCTCTGCCACTGTATTTTTTTAACACTATAAAAGTCTTACATGAAGTTCCAATGATTTCAAACTCAGGTCAGCAAATGCATCTCCAAGTTGCCTTTGGGTATGTACCATCTGGAACAGCTGCGTGGACAGTGTTTGTGCCAGTCTCAAGATATTTTCATATTTTTTTTTGTTGTCTCTCAGTATATCTATCTGAGCCTCTAGTTCCAGGTCTACTGTTCTTGAGCCACGACCCAGTTTTTCAGAGATGATCTGACGTGTACACTGCAGAAAAAATTAAAATATAAAGATTCAAGTATATTCAAGACAACACAGCATACACCCATTTTCAGCTTCAAGGGACATATAATTACACACAATTCTTTCACAACCACCCCTCCCAATATAAGTTTGCACAACAAACTGAAAAAACAACACAGTCTTTAGAAGTTTATCAGGACTCAGCAAGAACAGTTTGACAAGTCTCAACTCCTACTAAGATGAATATTCAAGTTAGCAAATCAAGAGCATAACTAATTGTTTCTCAAGTAAAAGAACACTTATCTTTTTATAGGTTTGGTGAATCTCATTAAATTAGAAGAAGCATTTTAGCCCACTGCATTTAAGTCAGTTAGAAGGAGCATTATTATTCTGCATAAAACTATATATAGTTAGTAATCTTTTGGGCTTTGTCTACCAATTATCTGATCAGAACACCCATGTTACATTTTCCAAAAGTGCTCATTTTGAGTTTTTTTTTTTAGGGGGCAAGTAAGAAGGTGGTGGTTTTCAGCATGTTTTTTTAAAGCTGACTAGGAAACTGGGAACTCCTACTGAGAAATATGCAAAAGTATTAAAATGCACTTATTATTTACACATCTATAAAACAGAGATGATTGTCTCAGAAAGACTATTTCTTTTCTAAGTCGAATTCTTAGTAGGTATGCAGTTCATTAACACACTGAGCAGGAAATGTGCTCTTACGTGGCACAACACCTATGTCTGTGACAGAGCAGGCTGCCACCACATTCCACTGATCTGTGACACCTTCTCTGCCAGAGATTCAGGCCCAGCTTGGCAGTGAGCCTCCCAAGATGCACACTGGGGTTTCCCCGACAGCGACATAGAGAAGACATTTGCAAAGCAGATGTTTCTCTACCGTTTCTCTTTGGAAAGCAGAATTATTTACTGCTACAGTGAGTTACTTGAAGTTAATCTGTGGTCCTCAAGTCATGAATGGATAACCAGCTTAGACATATGAAAAATTACTGATGGAAACAAAAGTTACAAGGAAATTAAATTAGCAGTCAAGGCCACAACTACTCCAAAAGGACTTAACCTAAGCACAAAGCTGCTATTTTTAATTTTTTTTTTTTTTTGTGAAATAATGCCCAAGCTTATCTTATAACATACTTCCCAAATACACTACAGCACTGGATTTCCCAGGGTTTCCCAATGCAAGGACTTTAATTCAACACCATCTTTACTTGTGTCCAAAGGAGATGCACATTCAACCTGCTAGAATTTCCATGTCCTTTCTTAATGTAACAGATGAACACAGGCTCAAGAACAATCAAGGAGATCAAGTTGGTCATGACCCATAAGGTTTAAGTCAGGTGATACAGGCTATTTGGGCTACTTTGTTAGATTCAAGTAATTCACAAGAAAAAGCACAGCTAATCTAGATGATGTTTGTCTGTCAAGCATCAGAAATTTGGAAGAGCATAACAAATCATAACATAGATTACAACTTTACTACCAAAGACTCCAAGAGTAACTGCAAAATACAGCTTAGCTCTGAGTGTGCTCAGAGCATAAATAAACCTTTCATTAGGAACTATGGAAGTGATGGTCAAATTTTGGTTATTTTCCAAAAGAGCTGACCTGCACACACACACACAAATCTCCATGGAAATGCAAGAGAAAAATCCGCATCATGGAAAGGAAAATTTTTTGAAAGCAAGGATAAATTAGAAATGAAGAAATTACTTTCAGCCAAGGGGTATTTGCTTCATCAGTCACAGCAAAACACCTAAAAAAGCCCAGCAGTGACAAGTGAGGAAAAACCAGTAATTGGAAGACTTACATTGCATACTTCGTTAACTCAGATGTAGCAAAAGACAAAGAAAATGCCCCAAACTATTTTGATTTACTCCAGTTCTAAGTGGACTAGTACAAGCACACAAGTTGCTCTATATTCTCACCAGCAAAGAAAATTCCATGCATTAATTCCATCATGCTTTGTTCTAGGAGTATTTATAAAGGAAACTGTCATGAAAAAGACCATGCAACTCAAAAATAAGTCATCCAATGCAAAGCTTAAGAAAAACAACTCAGAGGAAAAAAAAGCTTACCAAAATACATTTAAGAGAAATATATTTTAAGCTGTATATGCCAAAGATGAACAGAGACATTACTGAACATGTCCCAGAAATAAATGTTCTACTAGTAGCCTAGTGTTAGACAGGTTTGTAAAACAGGTTTGCCTTTTTTCTCCCCCCTCAAAGTTTAAGAAGTTATATGAAAAACAAAAAGATAAGCTTGTTAGAATTGGTGAAAGTCAAGAAGAGTCTTGACCTTCTTGGACCTAAATGTTTTTGCTAGACTGAAAACTTCTTTCTCATCCAAAGGGGAAGCAGCTGACAGACAAACACAGAATGGTCAGGTTGGAAAGGACCACAGTGGGTCTCTGGGTCAGTATCTCTGCTCAAGCAAGTCCATTCTAGAGCACATGGCACAACATTGTGTCCAGAGGATTCCTGAGTATCTCCACTGAGGGAGACTCCACAACCTCTCTGGGCAAACTGCTAGGTGTCAGCAGTCACCTGCACAGCAGAGAAGTTCTTCCTCATGTTCAGGTGGAACTTCCTGTGCATCAGTTTCTGCCCACTGCCCCTTGTCCTGCTGCTTGGCACCACTGAGCAGAGCCTGGCTCCATCCTCTGACACCCTCCCCTCAGATACCTCATAGGCATTCATGAGGTCCCCTCTCAGCTGTCTCTTCTCAAGGCTGAACAGGCCCAGCTCCCTCTGCCTTTCCCCATATGAAAGCTGTCCTCCTCTGGATGTGCTCCAGGAGCTCCATGTCTCTCTTGCTCTGAGGAGCTCAGGACTGGACACAGCACTCCAGATGTGCCTCTCCAGGGCTGAGCAGAGGGGCAAGATCATCTCCCTCAACCTGCTGGCACGGCTCTTCCTTAACACACCCCGGGACTGCAACTGCAACTGGACAGCAACTTCTGCAGTTGTTACAATATTTAGATGACAAGAGAAGTAGCAAATCTAAAAGTCATTTAATTAGATATAAAAAATAAAAAAGCAATTTCTGATTCTAACAGAAAGACAGCATAAGCATCTACTAGGGGTGGAATGTCTCCATCCCTGCTTCTCATCTTCACTGAGGAGGATGTTCTTATCTGGACTTAAAGAACACTGGAGGGATTCGGACCTTCCTTTCCACAGATTGTTAATTTCTTCATGGTTTGATGTAGACCTCACTGATGCACCTGTTCACAATGCTATCATTTATGCTTGTAGGCATAACAAGAAGCTATTTTTCAAAACTGTCCTTTGTTTAAAACTTTTGACAGGAATGCATTCCATGACAATTGTTCCTTACCTTAGAGCTTTTTAATGAGAGTCACTTCTAGCAAACTGGTGTGCTTTAAGCACCTTTTCATTATTCTTAAGTTATTCTTTTAATTTCATCCAATCTCAACTGATCATGAAGTAGAAGCATATAAATACACACAAATTGAAGCAACTATTACAACACTAAGAAAAAACTATCAGCCAAGATGAAACAAAACCATCAGAATAGCATTTAATAGGTTTTGAACTGACAGATGTCCCTGATTTTTTCACATCAACTAAAATCTTATTGTATCAGCAGTCAACTCAGAAAGATCAAAAAGATTTAATACCAAGCTTTAGAGCTGAAATCTCTACACTTGGAATGACGAAGGGAACATTGGAAATGGAACATTCTTTACCTTGCTAAATCAGTAATACCTATTAAAGATTTTCCACATTACACCAGGGATTTAACAAAGAATGTTACACTTGGAAGAAAACTAAGCCTTTCCTATACATTCTTGCTTATGCTCACTGCAACAGTAGCTTACTTTCATACAGCTCTATTCCTATCTAGTAGCAAACTCACTTACAGAATACATACATACACACACATACATATGGCTGCATACCTTGTAAGTGTTTAGGCTCCACTTTCTCACCAATTCCAGCTTCTCCATCGCTGGATTCTTTACTTCATCTGCTAACACAACAGGTCCACTCTTCTGCTGCGCTCTGCCCCCTGTGTCAGACACAAAGCAAGCCTTCAAGGCCTTCTGTCTGGGTTTTTTGTTTGTTAGACTGTTTTAAGGGATTAGTAGCAGGTATGGAAGATTTGTGTAATTTAACTTCCAAAAGCAGAGCAAGGTGACAGTAAGAACTTAAGATGAATAAGCAGATCTTTAAAATCAGTTCCAGAAAGAAAGACTTACTTTAAAACTGATATAAAATATGTATATATATCTCACTATTTCATAAAGTAATAGGCTGAATTAAGCATACTGAAAGCTTAAAACAGCTTTTGAGGCATGTTTATTACTTAATCTGTGTTTAAAAACTCCAACACTCTTTTGCATTTAGTCAATCTAAAAGTCTGTTTTCAACCTGAAGACCATTAAACAACAATTACTGGCATACTGTTGTCATGAAGTACAGTTTTTTAATCTTTTCCAATGGAAGTCATTCTTTCCAGAAGATGTGTTCAGCCAATATTTATTTACTTCAGTTTTATTAGCTCATTGTATTAGGAACAATTAATTCTACAAACCATAATTATAAAAGCAGCAAAGAAGAAATTTAAAGCAACAAATTAAAATACCTAGGGCCAGTCACCATGCACAAACTGCCATTATTCAGCATTTTCAAGCTAGTACCAGATATCATGTGGATTCCATGTTTAAATTTTGCAAAATTCCTAGTGTCCTAAATATTAAAACAGGCTAAGTATTGTCACTTTTTAAGCAACATTTTTATTTATTCATGTGCATATTCATTTTAACAACTCCTGACTCTGATCCCTACTGCTACTTACGGTCACCTTAGTCTTGCCAAGTTATTTATAAAAGCAAGAGTTTGGGAAAAAGTCTATACAGATGCCTCAAGATACTCCTTTAGCATCCAGTCCTACTGTGTTCTTTACATCTTCAACATGCTGTGCAAACATTATGTAATTAACCCTCTCAACACCCTTATGAGGTAACTGAGTTAAGTTTTCTCCTTTTATGCAGGAGGAAGCAGACTAAGATGTTAAGTAACTTGCCCATAGGCACAGAATGAGTCAAGTGGCAAAGCTGAGTTTGAGTGTTGTGAAATCCTAATGGTTGCCCCCATAGTCTGTTGGAATAGGTGATCATTTGGGCAAAAAAATGCTACAAGTTTCAGTTTTAACCTAAATGAAAGATTTTGATCACTCCTATTTTTGTACTGTTTGGTATTATTAACATTAGTTATAATTTTAATTTTATGGAGTAAAATCAGCTTAGAGAGAGGAAAGCAGAGGTTAATTTGTAAACTGTTGAAGTCAGAAGTGAGAGCCACCAAAATCCTGCAGAAGTTTTATTTCCAACCAATAGCACATCAAATAATTAGAAACATGGAAGGGTTAGTACAGTGTCAGCAGAGACAGGGGCGTTATCCATTCAGTGCTTTGATACCTGTGGGAATAATTAAATCACAACCTTGTCCAGCCAGTCTGCTAGCTGCTGCACTGCTAGGAGATATAACAGATGATTTGGGTGATGCTGAGGGACCTGAAAAGGGGACATTAACCATGAAAATCCATCATCTTCCCTCAGAAGTGAATGTGCACTCTTACAGAGACATGTTTTAAAAACAAAGAAACATTTGCTTCAGCAACTATAGAAGTATTTACAGAAAAGTTGTTGGAATTTCTGATGGAAATGCCTTTTAAGAGGTGCATCTCTCCATATGAACTACTCCAAGTTTGCTTGATTTCATCTTTTTTTCTAGGTCATGATGACAATTTTTTTTTTGTAAGAACAATCAAAATACAACTGAAGGGCTCATAGTGAAGTACAGTCCATAAACAGAAAATTCCCTGGAAGATTGTTATATAACAATCCACAGCTGAAAACCTCTTTTTCAGGTCTAGGTAGAATTCACTCTGCACTGTCATTGAATGGTACTTAAAGCATTAAGGGGTGAAATAAGCCCTGAAATCTCTGCCAATTTCAGATACACTTTATTGACATCAGCTCTTAAGTCTGTGTAAACATGCAGCAATAAGTTATCCTGAAGATCATACAAGTCATTAGCTGTGAAACTGTGTAAACTCATTCCCAAAAGAAAGATTTTACAGCACTTGCTTTTTCTCTTAAAAAAACAAACACAAAAACCAAACCAAAACAAAAAGCAACCAACTTTAAATGACCTGCACTGTGTGTGTTCTCTAAGCTGTTTTAGGATTATGCTCATTACACTTTTCAGAGCTTTGCCACTCTTTCGTAACAGATAAATCTGAAGCGGCATCCTTACGGAATTTTCAGGATTTAACAAACAAGTAAGTTAGCTTTGCCTCTGTAATGATGAATGATCACCATACTGGGAGAGGTGGGGAACTTTAACTGCTTTTGCTGAGAAATTCCAATATACTTCAGGGCTAACAGTGTGCTGAAGGGAAAGAAAATCAAACCTAAACTTTGCAGTTTCAACAAAATTCAGTTATTAGTAACACTAAAAACATCACTCAAAGTAATTGGATCAACAATCAGCTTTAAAATATTCCAGAGAGCACTACTAACATGGAGTAAATAAATTGAATTATTTGGATCCAACTGCACAGCAAAGATGAGACAAAGACAGCTCACTTGCTGTGTCCTTATATTGCATAAGACCTGCAACTGAATTCATCCAGGCATAAAAGTTTTACTGCAAGATCCTGCCTGAATCACTTCTTCAAGCGAGCCAAGACAAGCAGTTAAAAAAAAATCTTTACCATTTGACAGAGCATTAACACAGCCTAATGGATGCTTCATCATTCAACATCTCCCAAATCCAAAAGCCCTTCCCCTCCAGTACTGTCTACTTTGCACTCAAAAATGAAGCCCTAATAAGGACACTCAAACAGAAATTTTAGAAATAGGGCAACATTCAACTTTTGTCCATGGTTTCACAGAAAGTCCTAGCTTTTACCACTTCTCTCTCTCTCTCTGATTTTGTTAGAACATCAGGAAAAATTCAAAGAAAATATCCTTGGAGAAAATCTGTGATACTCAAAGTGTCCAAAGCTCATAATTTGTGTACAGAAATTTCCACAGAACATTTGCATTTCAAACATGTCAGTGTAGCTTGAAACATCTTCAGACACTTTTCCCTTACAGGCTAATAAACTTAACAGCTGCAACAGTTATCCTGGTAGTAGAATACAAAAAGGCAGGAATGGTGAGCAGTTTGCCATCTGCTCCAGTTTTTAGCTAGATATTTTGTGATTTTCAAAGGCATAAAGAAACACAGCATTCACTTTGTAATATATGTAAAGTACAACATGTAAATCAACTGTTTTCATAAGCAAAGAATTTTACCAAACAGGAAATGAAGCAAAATGTAAATTAAATTTATGACTACAAAGAGACTTATTTTCACAGCTGCACATCTGAGATAATTTCAAATCTTTCCAGTTCAGAAACTGTCAAAGGCACACAATTCATTAAGTATCATTTGCCCATACAATATCATGGTACTGCATTGCTTTCAGACAGCAAATAGTGACATTTGTGTCACATAATGTCACATAGGGATAGTCTTGTCTATCACTTTGCATTTCTCCTTGTTAAAAAGAACTTAGATTCTCTAAGGCATACATTAATACAACAAGAAGAATCCCACTTTTTAATCTACTCTCAGTAAGTGAAGTGTGTATAACAAATAAATAACTTTGCAGTTACGTTTCAAATCAGAACAATAACTTGCAAAATCTGAAGAGAATGTCAACACAATGTAATAGTAAAATTCTTCAGCCTGACACCAGGTAAAGGTGCCCAAGGCCTTCCCTTCCCCTAAGTGCAGACCAACTTAACACTAAGTAGTTTCTTCCAGTCTCTTGACAGATACTACAAGTGTAACATATATTCTCCATTTTAACAACCCAGCTACAAGAGAAGATAAACTGGTTGTCACTAATGCAAATCCCAGAGGTGTACAGTCATTCAAACTGCTCAAAGCAGCTACAGAACATTGTATTTTTGACCATGTAAGAATATGCCTTAAGATTTTAAATTGAGAAATACAAAAAAAAAGCATTTACCTTTACTTGCAAACTGTCCTGCCTCAACAACTCCCTCTTTGGCACCATCAAAGCCATGAGATGTTATTTTGGTTTCAGAAAGTCCAAGTCCAACTGGTAATGAACGTTTCAAGTCCTGGAAAATATATGAATAAAAATGGAAAGTTAAAGACAAAAAAATAGCAATTTAAGTGACTCTAAAGTATTATAATGCAGTTTCAGCAGCTCTCAGACAAGCAATTCTGCCTTCAGCCTGGAAAGCCCTTGCTGGTGTCACAGCTTTCTACTGGTATGCACAAATAAAACATCAATGAATGAGAAGCACTGTAAGTACAGCCTGAATATTTATTCTAGATTTTTTTTTTTGTTCTATTGATGACCGAGTAGAATGCCATGTCTTAGAGAAGCAGTTACCAAAAATGTGGCCAGAAGCATCATGTTATGTGGTCTGAAGCTGGTCCAAGCAATCATGTCAGTTCAATAAAGTTTCCAGTTAAAAACTGACAGGGGTGCAGAATGATACAAGATTATCAAACAGAAAACACCTTACAAATGAAAAATATGGAAGCAACTATCATAATGTTGCAGATTAAAAAAAAATCACTAAGCAAGGAATAGCTTTAAAATTCATAGCCTCCTTATTTCTTACAAATAGCACATGAAATCTCTTTAATATTTGACATGGGAGAGACATTCAGAAAGGCATCACTTAAACAGCTTCCTTCTGAGCACCTATTCTGCTTTGTAAGTGCTCAGAGCATCAAGCTGCCACTTTTGATTGCTTTTGAAACTCCTTCATTTTAAAACTGCAACTTGTTTAACTTTTGAGGGCTAGATCACCTATTTCAACCAGCTCTCCAAGTAACCAAAGTCTTCACTGAAACCCAGCACAGGTCTAAGAAAGACTCCACACACCACAGCTCACATACCATCCAACTGCCCATTTTTGCTGTCTTACCTGCCCCTGCAAAAAGCTCCCCACAGGTTTCCTGGACTACACTGCCAGCAATCTAACTGAAGTTTAAGCCCCTAGTGTTACAGAATTAGACACAGTACTTAAAATAAGTTCAGGTTTTAAAGTAATTTAGAACCATTAATTCATAGAAGAAAAAAGTGAGTGAAAAAAGTACTATGAAAGTGAAAGCAAAAAGGTAAAATACAATTACAAAAAATAAATCAGAAAACTTTCAGTGTCTGGAATCAGGTACTATTTTGCATCTCCTCAGCTTCCATACAGAGATAAAAAAGTGGAAAAAGTATAAAGGACCACTAGAGAAAAGCTATCCATAGCTTTAAGATGTCAGTGTCTAGACACATGTAGCAACTGTTTATGATCCCTGCAATGCTTACAAAGAAAACACAACCTTTAAAATCTAATCCATGTTTGACCTATAATTGTAGTCAATCCACAAACCAGAAGCAAGGCAGCTCTTAAGAATGATACTCATATTGCCTAGAGGCTCAGATTGTCAAGAGGTAGTTTTGGATCACATCCCCCCAGATTTATTTAGATGTCTTCAGTTTAGGACATACCCCTGGGAAGAAGAAAAAAGGAAGAACTACAAACACAGGAATTCCAGCAAATTAATTTTTCCATGTAAATTCCAGAAATCTCGCTGACATGAAAAACCCAGCATGTTACTGCAAAGAGTAACCAATTCCTACAGCCAAACTTTCACTTAAATGAACAGGCTATGTGATAATATATTATGCCATATTTGTGTACCTGAAACATTATACAAAAAAAAAAAGATAAAAAGAAAAATAAGCAGCATGAAAAACAAACAGTAGTCACATGCAGAACCTGATCTCCCAAATTAGGCGTATCAGAACTTTGGATGCATACTGTTTTTCACTCTTCACCAAAATAACTGACTCAACATTGTTGCTTCCATTTAAAGGTATTTGCAGCTGGTGGTAAGCTGGAAAGCCCTTGCTTCAAACTTAGTTCAGCTAATAGAGTCCATTTAACTCAAAATGTAGCAAGTCACTCCAAGCTGAAAAGCAGAGAGACTTGAGAAAGGATAACCAGATTGCAGAGAAGATGCACTGATTTCACAAAAAGGACGTGGCATGAATTATTTTTTTTTCCTGAAGGCACCTTGGCGTGTTGTGTAGTTTTCAGAAATATCTAAACTTGTAGCCAAACAAATGTAGACAGCTAACCTGCTTAAGCACGTTCAAAACAGGAATCTAAGCAATCATCTGTATTTAAGGTTAAAATGCAGAACATCTGCTTCATAAAGACAGAAGTTTGTATCTAAACCTAAGCAACTGCACTGCTTCTATACACTCAATGTAATTCTAATTTGAACTTAAACACAAGCTGATCAAACTACAGAATTAAATAAATCAAAATACTACAATGCATCCATCTCTTAAACAAAAACTTGCTATTTGGAATATGAAAATCCTACAGATCTACAATTGTGCATATATATACCAGAGTTCTTTACATGAATATATAGACATATGTATATGTATACAAACACATATTTGTTCAAAGAGATCTACTTTTTTCCCAGTGTCAAAAAGGTTAAAGTTGAATTTAAAAAAAAAGGCAAAGTTAAATTCAAACTCCTTTTTAAACACCTATAAACCAGTTCAAATATATGTTTATGAAGAATGATATTCTTGCATATGAATTTAAAAGAAAACCTTACCACTTGTTGATTTACACATGACCAGAACTGACAAAAAGTCAGTGATTATCAAAACAATACCTTTTCATTGTTTACAAACACACAAGTTACTGTTCAGGGGAGACACACTGCTGCATGTAAATGGAAGTTTTAATGTCATTCTTGCAACTGATTGCAACTGACTGTGCTTGCTTTTTTCTTTCCTTTACACAACTGTAGATAAACAAAAAAGCTAGCAAAAAAATCTCTAATCATACTGACAAAACAGTTTATCCCTTCAATAACTTACAAAGAGGGATAATTTAGAAACACTGCCCAAAATGTCTCACTTAAGGGAAGGTATGAGTGTACTTAATGTCTGAGTGGTAAGAAGGCAACATAAATAGATTTTGGTTTTGTTTCCCCTAAATATAAGTTTGGCTCTTACAACGTAGGAAGTGAGGACAGATTCCCCTACTACAATATGATGACTGTGTTTGATAATGTATTGCTCTTCTAGCTAAGTTTAAGATTTGCCCTCTTCTTTGTAAGAGGTAAATTCATGTCTTTAGAATTGACCAAAATTTATTGCTACATGGCAAGCTCACAAATCTTTTAAGGGATCACCATCACCAAAAAACAAATAGAAAAATGTCTCATTTACAGTTTTCATTTTTATGAGGCTGAAACCATGTTTATTCAATTATCACCTAGCAGAAGTATTTTAATTTTGTAAGTTTACTGAGACCCAGATCTAGAGGTATAAAAAAATCACAATTCAGAAGATTCCCAAGTTAAAAGGTTGCATTGCCTAGCCCATTCTCAGACATTTAGCAAGAAGCAGAAGTATGAAATACAGCTAAACAGAGTAAGTGCACTAGCTTAATTAGGTCTAATCAAGACAGTTCAAACCTATATGTCATAGCACATTTAAGCCACGTTAACCATTTGTTAAAATCCCATTTTAATGACTTCAAATCACTATATTAAACTAAACTTTTTCAGTCAGGTTAGCCTTATTTACACAACTCTATTAAACAGATCATCTGATGAACCAGCATGGATTTTTGACATAGCAATCCTGTTGAGACAGCAGACACAGCAAAGAAGTCGTTCAGAACGTCCATGAAGGAATGTTGGCTGAATTACAAGACTATTTCCAAAATGATAGCTCCCAATCATGCTATCCATAATAATCTAAAATGAAGAAGGGAATGACCAGAACTGTATTGTTACTCCAACAGCAGAACCAACCCAGCCAAAACTTAATTTATAGAAACTTACTTAACTAAGGAGCAACTAAGGAAACAACACTGTATTAATTTCTTAGTTATACTATTCCATTAGTAATGCATCACTAAGCATTAACTTCTGCTTAATACCAACAGGAGGTTTGGTAGACATAGTTTTACTTGTCTTTAATACCTTGAATAAAGGTATTCTTAAAACCTCACACCAATGGCGAGTTCAACAGTGGAGCAACTAATATCAGACCAATCATATGCTTGATTGTTTGTAATGGTGGATGACATTTTAAATAAAACTACTCAAGTTGACTTCAGGAAAAATTTACAACATACCTGATCATAAAGTTCACAGTTTAAAGTGTGACTACAAATCATATGGAACAAAAGTTTATGTAGATAGACATAACATCTCTCCAGTAAGATACTATCCAGTAAGGGCTCTGAACTTTACCTTCTTATCAAAATCACATGCAAGTAGATTTCCTTGTACATATTCTGCATTTTCTCCTTCTCTTTTGCCCCATTACATCACACAGTTCCTACTCTCCGTGAATTAAGCCACTAGATCCTCACATCAGTAGAAATTCAACATAAATAAATGGGAGAAGACCTGAAGGCCCTAATCTTTGATGAAGTGGCAAGTAACAGACTAACACTTTTTTTCTATTCTCCAATACATTGCTCTTCTCTACCAGAAGACCCTTTCTACTACATCCCTTTTGATTTACCTAATGTCATACTACAATCCAGTTTTAGTTTCCCTCTCACTCTCATCATTAACACACATATTTTTGATTTTTCATACTGTATGAAGAATATTTTACTTTTTTATCTCCTCAAACCAGTTTTCTAGAACTGACACAGTTCTAGAAATATATTTTTAATCAGCTCTACATTAATTAAACTGTAATTGCCCAAAGCAAAAATCTAACTATGTTGGTCAACACAGCAAAACCTAAGAGATGAACTCCGACATTGCAGGCAGAATTTGAGTGACAAGGCTGGCATTTTTTTTTTTCAGAAGGCAAAAATCAAAAGTGAACTGACTTTATCAATTTGTGCAGTCTGGCAATAAGATTACAGAACAAGACAGTGAACATATGCACTCAGATTCATCAGATCCCAGACCTTATTTCGTAATTCTAGTAAGGCAAATTGATGATTCACAAAGTTCATTATCTTTTTGCATCCTGAAGTTTATTACTGGTTTTATATGCATGCTTAACTGTGGTTTTGTTCCCATAAAAGTACAATAAGAACCATGAGAAGAGGCAGTATCAAAAATGAAATGGAACAAATTCAGGCTCAAACTGATAAGAATATCATATAGATTTTGTGCAATACTTTAAACATAACAAATCGCTTACAGCTGCTTGAATATCTTTACAGGCAGATCAAACTGGTTTCTGAAAAATTTAGTTTATTCCCATGCAGCTCTCACACTATATGGCATGTTCTTGCCTATAGGAATAATAGCAATAATATATTTCCCTCACTCCTCCCTACTGTCCTCAGCTCCCAATCCCCCCAGTCACACTAAAACACCACCATGCTAATCACATCATTACAACAGCATGGGAGGAAAACTGGGCTCTGGAAGTCAGGGATAAGTGAAGTAAAACAAGTGAATAATATAAATCAGGCAGACTTTTTGTACACTGAGCTTTCCTATGCAAGTAATAAGAAGAACTTTTGATTAGGTAACGCTGAAGTCTTCTGTCTAACAAATACTCGAACATTAGCAAACAGTTCCATACATCAAGTTCTTAAAGCTCAAGTGAGATCCAGCAGAGCTTGGGGAGTTAAATGTCAAGCTTTCTTGTACTGAAAGAACGTTAGATATTTGATCCAATGACGACTGAAGCTACAGCATTTTTTACTAAAAGAGTTTCCATCCATCATATGGGCAAGAAAAAACTTGTCTGAATTCCATGGGCATGTCTTACTAGAGAATTAGAATGTAGCAGCATATTTCTGACTGAGATTTTGCAGTCAGGAAAACATTTCAGTTATCTTTTAAATATGCATTATTTCAAGAAGATGATCAATTAGTGCTATGTCACATTCCCACAAAAATGGAACTAATATGCTTCCTTCTGAAATGACATTATGACAATCTATGCTGTCTGATGTTCTGCAAAACTAAAGGCATCTTTCTTTAAAGAAGGAGTACCCCTACTTATCATTTCCAGGTAACTACATCTGCTCTGCACTGCCTGGCAAAATGGAATACTCCTCATGCTTGATTGCATACTAACAGTGCATTTGGTGAAACATAAATGTGCATTTTCACGCCTGAGCAGCTTATGGATGAAGTCTGATGGAAGTGCTAAACAGAACATGACTCCAGAGGAAAGTGCAGTTTTGCAATTAAAGAATTCTAAAGAAAAGGTTGTACAAATACCTCTTCACTCAAAAACATACAATCAAAGCTGCTCAAGCCTTGGTGGCAAAATAGCTGCAGAAGACCAAAAAAAATACAGAAAGTAGTATTTTATTCTTTACATCCAAATTGTACAGCATCTAGATTAATACTTCCCTGATCATAGAAATAAGGAAGCAGGAAATTAAAATAACCTTGTTTCCCAGCTTCCCAAGAAGGAGCAATCAAAATCAGCACACTGGAGTGCTCTAAACTGCACTGTGGTCACATACTCCTACTGAGCACTGTGGGAACAGTACAAATTAGAGTGGTCATGGTTTCTTGCCCCTTTCTTAAGTGAACTCATAAAAACCAGTATTTGGCTTGTCATTTCCATACGTTGTAGGAAAAAAGACCAAAAAAATTTCATGATGCAATGCATATTGCTTCAGGTTAAAGCAAAAAATTACCTGGCAAGAAAAAAAAAGAGGAAGCATGGCATTAAGCATTAGAAATAACAAACATGAAGCAAGATGAATAGAAGCTAAATATTCAAATTTGAGACTAACAGATTAATAAACAGACCTAGATGTTAATTCCAAGAAGTTTATTTTCTTTGTTTTGTTTATAAGAAGCCTTGATTATCACATATTCAGACTTCAGGTCACACAGGCAGGTGTGAACTTGTACAAGACAGTTCAAAAAAATAACTGAAGTGCACTTCTTCATTGATCTCAGAATAAGCACTGTGAAAATAATTACAGCAAATTCAAATATGCTTGCAGAGTACAGATTTTTCTGCAATTTGACCAAAGATTTGACCCATTTTTGTCGAAGTAGAAGTTTCAAAATATAGTTGACTCCAAGCCAGCAAAATGATTAGCATGCAGGAAAAAACTACTCCAACTTTCACATATGGCCATAGACAAAAACAACCTTGAAATTCCAGCTTTACATTTTGCCTGAACAAGGACCCTAATGCAGCCACCAAGAGTGTAGATTCCATTTGCTGTACATAAGTGCTGCATGCACTGCACTGCAGAAGCAATCACTATGTAAGGAAAAGGTAAATTAGACAGCAGTCAAGCCACAGCAGCAGCAAGGTCATCAAGCTTCAAATTACTAAATCTTGTTTCCCTACTTTGAGGTGAACCCAAATTCCTTACCACTTCAAGATGCATTTCCCAAGCTTGTCTCCCTAAACATACAGCTTTATAGAAATGTAGTTTTAACTTTATTTCATTAAACACTCTAGTAATTTTTACATTATATCACTGGTAGATAGTAGTTGAACAACAAATCTTATGAGGGTTCCCCCCTCTAATCAGCATTTTAGTAAAACAGAATAAAATGTTGAAGCTCTGCTGAGTATTTATTTTAATATAATTCTGCACTGCGAGTCAGCATGGAACCGTTAAAACTTAAGAGGTTTCCTTAAAACCCAAGCCCCAGCAGATATCAAATAAACGCGTGCAATTACCTGGCCCCCACATTTCCAAACGAAAACCCAAAGAAAAGGAGCCCGACCCCAAACCCCAGCCGCTGTGCCCCAGCGCTCTCTGCTGGACGCCCGGGCACCAGCGAACCTGCGGGCTCACCGGCACTGCAACACGCAACCACTCTGTCACATCCACTCTGACGATCACCTACGGGCTCCAAAGGAGTTTTTTCAGTAAACCTCCAGAAAACTGTGTCAAGTGAAGGCTGCTATACATTGAATTGTAATTTCAGCATTTCTGATAACGGTACCGTGACAGACAGCAAAGAAAATTCTGACCCTGTTAAAGCTGTGCTCATGAGAATCTTCCAGCTGTCCATTGCTAGTCACAGGAATTTCTGCCGCTGAGTTTTTGGGAGATTCTTGAGCCATTGCACTTTCCTGTAAAAAGAAACAGGTTAGCATTTGTCTTACATTTCTAATGAGTAATCCAAACGAAAATATTTGATGTACGGATTTTGTAACAGCTGATTTTATTTCAAACTCCAACTGGAAATATTCTGATATACTCAGTCTGTATAAGCTTATTGAATCACAATAATACAAGTAATTTAAAGTTCCCAGATCTAAGAGAAAAGGAAAACTAAAATTTAACCCATTGGCATTCAGGGAGTAAGACACAAATGAGGTGTGGGCTCAGACAAATGTTTTACATGCACACTTGAGCCTTAGAGTAGTTTCTGTATCTCAAATTATAATGAGCTTAGCTAAAAAAATTGATTAGTTATTCATAAACAACAAATACTAGAAAAGAGCAATATGTTTAATCATGTGTTACAAGAAAAGCAATGATTCCAAACTTTAAAATCGTTTCAGTTTAACAATAGCTTATTTTACCATAATATAGTGCCACCTTCTGACTAAAGTGCTGGTATGCAACTCTCATGAAGTCAACAGCAGCAAACCTGAAGTGAAATGCAGAAGCACCAAAAGAACTCAAAAGTACCAAGAGAATTCAGGATTCAAAGTTAGTTTCAAATGCAGCTGCAGCATGAACAGTAGCAGCAGCTGTGAAACCACTGCTTTCAAGTACAACCTAAGGTACAGCCTAGAAGAGTCACTCCCAGAAGAACTGCACATCATTTACAAGCACCTGAAGAGAGAATGGCAGCTTAACACTCCAAAATTAAGAGAAGTGAAAATTTCATCCCTTTCAAAAAGCTACTCCTAACTCTGTAACGCAGCTTCATCAGTCATCTAAAGTGTAAACAGTAGAAAAATCAACACACAACCGAAGCAGTGTTTGTTCACTTACATAAAAGTTGTCTGAAGTCCTCAAACAGCCCCATACACTTGTGCTAGACTGGCAAGACAAGGTGTACCATCAACAGGTACTTGAGAATAGGTACCCCTCTACCCTTAAAGCTCTTAAATCATCAAACTGAACCAGCTCTTTTCAGTCCACGGGTCAGGAAGAGGCCCAGCCTGAGATCAGCATCTGAAGTACCATCAGCTTCTCCAATTCTCCAACCACACGTGAAGCTTTACAGAGTATCAATATAACACAAAGATTTTACTGGTACTTACTGAGCATCACTTTCATCATTGTTAACTGGAACATTTTCCATCCTACCCCACTGCTAATATTCCTTCCACTTTCACACATCATCACTTCATTTACATTTGTGAGCCTGATTTCCTTCATTAGTTTTGAGGCCTCTCAATACTTTTTCTAACTTGTCACTGTCTGTGGTCTCCAATAAATGTGCTTCTACTGAAGCATACCAAAAGGTCTGTGCTTATTTTGAGTATTTTTAAAACAGCAGCTTGTTTCATTTCATAGAATATAGAATATCTCAAGTTGTAAGGGACCCATAAGGATCACCAAGTCCAACTCCCTGCTCCTCACAGAGAGTTGCTATACAACAGCGTTAGACTAAATATCCTAGTTACCTGCCACATTACATTTTGATTTGGGAAATCTGTCCAATAGTTCAAGTTTCTTAAGCTTGCTCTAAATCTCACACGTGTTTGAGCTCTAAGACTGCTAGGAACTACACTTCTACTTGATATGGTCAAGTGAGGTATTTTTCAAAATACTTGACCTGTCACAGCCACTCACACAATATAGAAGCATTAGCACGTGCCATGCTCTGCTCATAGCTATTTTTGTTCTTCTTTCTGCAAATTATCAGGGAACACAGTGCAAAGGGAAAGTCCTCTACTGTCAAGGGGCACTTTGCTAGGGATCACAAACAAAACTGCATCTCTAATTAAAGGAAAAACAAATCTGAGGTGCTTTTCAACAAGAATCCCAAATAATTTTGCAAATATTGGCATTGATATATTTTTATGCTTTTATTCAGAGGTATACATGCTCAATGCAATGCATATGCACACATCTCTAATAAATACATATATTAGAAAACAAAAATTCATCAGCTTCTCTGAACAAGTCACCTATTTTTTTGCATTCCTACTTGAGTCAGGCCTATGTATCCAGTTCAGAGAAAGCAAACAATTACTTGCTAATATGAGTTCTATGCTATGTTTGAACTACAACAATTTCCCATTGCTGAAAAGGGGACATTTCACCACTCCACTTTCCTCCAAAATCTCAAAAGTCTTTGCTGTGAACCACACAGTGCCTCACCTCCCCAGCACTCACCTGACTACAGTCACCACACACAATGCACTAGCTTGGCAATAGACCTTTTCACCAGGTTAATTTTCCAACTTCAGTGAGTTGAATCAATTTGCAATGAAGTCAGACAAGCACCAAAGCCATGAAATGAGTAGCTGAAAAGGGGAAGTGGGATAAACTGCTAATTTAACTCAGACATAACAAGAAACCACCATCTCCATTTTAGTGAACAGTTAAGGCTTGCACTGCTGTCAAGAACCAGCCTTTGCCCTTTTCCCCCAGCTCTTCCCCCAGCAGCTTTCACCACCCCTTCACCTGCTTCCTGAGCCAGAACAGTGTATTTGTACAGCAAACAAGATTCTGGAAACACTGCAGATCAAAAGAAAGTGACCTGTGCTCAAAAAGAGGATGGGTCATTTTTCCACTCCTACCAATTCTCCAAAGCAGGCACACCTCTAGCACTTGCACCTATGAAACACAGTAGGTAGTAATGCAGTAAAGAATTAAGAGGATTAAGGACTGCCCACAGCATCAGCTTACTTTAGCAGTGCAGTATCTCAAAATAATACCCTGACTGTAGGCTACTGCCAAATCCAGCAGCTGTTTCTCTTTACCTCTGGATGAGTGTTCCAGTAACTTCATACAATCATAGGAAGGTTACTGATCTAAGAGAAAACTTAACCACCAAACCACAGCAACATTTCTGTTGAAATAGGGGGGATAGGATTGCTGAATCAAGTGTCTCTTTGGTAAGTGTAGCCCACAGCTGACCTAAACTAAGCATACAAAGAAATTGATTCCTCAGAAGAAAATTTATCAGATGTATAAACAACCCAAAGTAAATGTAGTAAGCTCCTAAATTTGTATTGATGTATTAGGCATGAATGATATAAGCACTAGAGGAAAACATTACATTTCAGATGCACATTTTATTTTGAAAAAACAGACTCATCCTTCAGTAACAATCAGTATTTTGTTTGTACATCTATGTTTACAAATATCAGATTTGGAAATATGCTAAATAGAATCACTATTCTGTTTTTACTGCAGGTTTAAAAACAATTCACTGTCACTGAAAGCCCAACAGTGATAAAGTCAACATTACATCTTTTCATTTTTACTCCAGAACAGTCAGGAAGATGTTGACTCTATCTTTCTGAAAGAGCACCCCAAACACACCTGATTAGCTAAATATTATTAGGAACCTTAGGAATTTGTTCATAATTCAAATATGTCACAGACCTCTCCACAGAGAAGGTCCAAGCTGTATCTGCTCTCAGGGAAAAAAAAAGATTCACTCCTTCAGCAGTAGATAGAATACCTTGTCATAGTGATGCCTTTTAAATACCAACCCTTTCTTCCTGCAATACTCACACATTTCAGATTCTACCACGCCTAAATCTATTCAACTTACAAAACAAATACTGCAGCACAGCAACAGGCTACTGGCCGAAGTAATCCCTTGCTGTGAATGAATTGGACTGCTCTTAATGGTGTCTCAAAACCAACCCCACCCATGCAAGATGCTGTGCATGAACTCGTATCCCCATACCAACAGCACCGTGCTATGTACAGCAGAATTTCTGGGAATCTGAAGCTTGTTAGGATTGGTTGATCTTACACTAATATAACTATCACCCAATCACCTCAGAGCCAGACTGGACCTCTTCTGCAGATGGATGAGACTCATCAAGTGTTGTGGATTCACTGCTGTGTTCTGACATACCTGAAAACCAAACAGGTTTGGCATGCATTAATTGAAGTGAAAGGAGCTGGACACGGCACCTCACAGAAACCAAAGCAGGCTTTCAGAAAACATTTCTTTCACAAGTTCTGCCAAAGCAAAGTGAAACCTCCTTCTTTTGATGGTGACCAGGTCTTTAGCTCTCCAAAAATCTAAGAGAGATCAGGAATACAGCCTAGTGTAAGCTTCCATTGCCAAAGCAACTCTTCCCCACAGACAACTAAGCTTGCAACATAAAACCCTGGAAGTCAAACAAGGTTCCTCAGCTGACATATATACTGCCACCTGCAACAATACACTGACTGTATCCTACCATTGCAAAGATCACCATTTTGTTGAGACATAAGATTTATCCAAACATTGTAAGATTATATTGATGCTAAGCCACTGAAACTTACTAAGCTGTTAAGTCTGTTGTGTTCACTAGAAACAGAATCCCTTTCATTTTAGCCTCAGAAAGATCTCAGCTACAGAGGCAAAGAAAGTTGTTAACACTGAGCAAATGTGAAAGAAATCAACTCTGTGAATATAGTGATCATGAAAGATGAATTACATACACAGTTTAGCTTAAGTAAAGAAAGTATCTAAATTTGATTCCAAATAGCTGGTAACTACAGGTGACACCATAATTCACTCAGCTGTTTGAGAGGAGGAGACATCCAATCATTAAAAATTAATCAATCTGCCAGTATTGCATATAATCACACATGCCTTCAGTTGATTAAGTCTTGCACCATTTCATACATGTTCAGACATATACCAGATTAAGAAAAATTATAAAGAGATTACTATTTATGTTTCTATTGTATTTCAAATTCCTGAGCTATAAAACATTCTAATTAAAGCAAATAATTAATAAGGTAAGCAGCTCACATAGCAAGGGAAATAAAATAAGGACACAAAGGCTGAGGAGCTGAATCAGTTAGATAATCTTGGTCATATTACACTGGATAACAACTTACTTTATTTTGGAAAACCAAATATGTAATAAAAAATAAGAGATTTTCTCTAGAAAAACAGTTCATTCAGGGCTATCACTGAATGAAGTTGGATTTTTCTAGGATCAATATAAAATTCCCTTTTGAAGTAATTAAGAAATAAGTTTAACACCCTTATATAGCTTTCTTAATTTTTCAAATTTCTTTTGAACATGGAAGGTGGTACAGCAGAGATCTGTTTGCCCACATGGTCCTGTCCAAACTCTGCTTGTGGCTGAAAACAACCTCTGTGCTTAACAGCTTATTTCTGAGTAGCTGAAACAATTACATTATAGAATAGGAGAATAAGCGTGATTTCCTTGCTCTACTTGTTACACAAAAAACTAAATCCATCTTGCAGTAGAGCCTTCATTAAGACAACCTGCTCCTCAGTTCTACCACATCAGTGTTCCTGGAGTTACACTTGCACATCGTGTACAAGCCTATGTATCATGGTAACACTGTTCTAAACTATTAAATGCTACAGGCAAAACTATTTCTGATAGATTTAAGAACTTCTGATAAATGTAAGAACTTTTGATAGATTTAAGAACCTAGGGGCAAGAGCCATCTCACAAGTCCATGTAGAAGATACTGCACAAAGGCAAATAATTAATTTTTTAAAACTCCAATGAATTCACCATATGTGTTACAACATCCCTCCATGATCAATTTTTTTGTGGTGTTCCTTTCCTACAAGTAGTCCTAATAGTTTCAACACAGCTCTGCAGGACCACATTGATCAACTTTGAAACATGAGAAGGCAAAAATATGTAGGTTAAAGATGGCTTTCATAAAAAGTTCAACTGCACATTCAAATTTAACTACAGAATTTCCTGATTACTGCTTCTACAGCAGAAAAATGGGGATGTGAACATCAAATACTGATTGCAAGGATGAAAACTTTCTACACCTTCACCAAGAACCAGAAATGAAGACACTCATGTGAAATTGTGGTAATCACAACACCTAGACACATATATCATTGGAGGTTCCACTACAGAAATGCATACAGGTTTCTGCATCTCTGTAGTTCTTTCAGGTGCCAGACAAAGGGCTGCTCCTTATAAGAGGCTGCTAATCCCCAGCACAGCATGGATTGCATTATCTGGGGCTTGGTTTGCTTCTTCACTAAAGCAGCCACAACTTTAGAACACATTAGGTGACTGGTGCACCAGGACATTTGCTACCATCTGCTGCAACAGAACAATTCAAAGAGATTCTACTTGGAAAGAACATGCTTGATCCATATTCTGACAAGAACTGAAACCCTGTCCATATCACTCCTATCCTCCTGGGTTCTCTTTTACCACTTTTACACCACTACACCAAATCTGTAAATCCACACAAATACTGCACCACAGTAGAACAGAAGACACAGTCTAGGCTAAGAACCATTCCCCCCATGGTGAAGCTGCCTTAAATGCATATTGGATTACAGCCTCAGTAATTTTAAGTTTTGCTCACTATAAATAAAACCACATGATTTTTGAGTCCTGGGGATTTATATATCACTTCTTCAACTGGCAAAGTAAAAAGCAAAACAAAGCAAGAACTTATGAACAACACAGTAAGCTTCCTCTAAGATGGAGACATAAAGAGACATATAACCATTTATAATTAATGGTTTTAAGAGCATACTTATGTACTTTTCATTTAAAAAGCAAATTAATATTTGCTTATTAATGTAAATACGAAGTAAATGTCATCAATAATAAATTAATTTTGAATAAGAAGTATATTCTTCACATACTTACACCACTTAGGTAAATGATTGATAGTCTCAGAAATAAGAACCATGGGATTCTCAACAATCAGATCCGCTTTTTGTAGCAAGATGGACTGGTTTCTCCACTTACTCTTCTCCTAAATTAACTGCCAATAAGGCAACAGCAAGATATCCTCTGTCTAAAATGAAGTTTATTACACACTTTTATTGTTGTCTTATTACTTAACCGGATAAAGGATGTAAATTTTTGTAACACCGCAGAAAATCCCAGTGCTGGTGGAAAAATTACCATTTTATGGGTGTTCTCTTAATTTCAATTTCTAACTAAGAACACTTTCACTAATTCTTGTCACAATAGAGATCAACCACTTTTTTAAAAAGACTGTAAAGAACTGTATTAAACACTTCCTGCTATAATCACATCATAGTTTCCTCTTAATGCTCCTGAATCCCCTGGCTGCTCTCCACTTGCAAGATCTAATTATGCTTGGGAGTTAGAAGACCAGATGGAGACAAAGACTGGAGAACAGGGCTGCTGCTGACTTTCACACTCCCCATGCTAGGCAAACTCGGCCCGAAACACTTTAATGCTCTGCTCATCTCCAGATTAGCTAAGCCATGGGCTCCTATTATGGTTTCAGTTTCTACCAAATCAGAAAAAAAGGTAGCTGATCAAGCTACTGCCTCAGCTTCCAGTTTTTCCAATCAAACACTCTTCTGTGTTTCTTATTTCTGACATTTTAACTATGATATTTAACATGTGTGTACATACATACACACATACATAAAAACACGGGATTCAGAAAGTTTTGGAGTTGCACTGATCAAATAACATCCTTCTCCAGGCCCGCAAAAAGAACCCTTCTGTTATCTCCTTTAGAGAATCAACTCTTAGGTAACAGAACCACCGACTGCAAAGTGATAACTCCTGGCTACCTTTTCCACCAAGCATAAAAAGCACACGTGAGAAACTGAAACTACATCCTGGGCTGAATGTCCAGAACGATCCCCTCCAAACACTTTCACGCAAGATGAGAGGCTATTAGGGGGGGTTCGGTAAAAAATAACCTATTTGAGAGATACGATAAGAAACAACACTGGAAGAACTGCCTCTAGTTTGGAGACAATACCACATGCAACACCTGCTCGTCACACAACACCAAAGCTTCCATGCTTCAAGAACAGTAAGCAAAACACAACTTGGCACACTTCAAAGAGTAATTGCCAGGGTGCGGAATTACTCCCAGGGGCACCAAATTTACACAACCTCCGGTTTTCTTCCTCCACCAACACGGAGCTTCCCCTTCTCTCTCGTGGAACCCGCCCGCTCCCGAGCTCGGGCGCTGCCCTCCCCGTCCGGCCGCCCAGCACCGCCGGAGCGAGGCGTACGGGCCGGGCCGCCCCGCCCGGAGCCGCTGGGCCC
>VXBQ01002177.1:300539-358685 GCA_013400175.1 Phainopepla nitens
CGGCGCCGCCCGGGAGGCTGCTCCGGCCGCGCCGAGCGCCGCGGGGCCGGGCCGGCGGCCGGGCCAGCAGCCGCAGCGGCACGGAAGGAAGGAGCCTGCCCGGCTGTGGGCGCGGATGAGCGCGCCTCCGAGACGCTGCTCGGGGCCATGGCAGAGGCTCTGCCCGAACCCGCCGTGAGGAGGAAAAAAAGCATATCTATCGAGGAGAAAATTGACATCATAAGCGCTGTGGAGAGCGGCAAGAAAAAGGCGGACATTGCAGCCAAGTATGGCATCAAGAGGAACTCCCTGTCTTCGATTATGAAGAATAAGGAAAAAGTTTTGGAGGCGTTTGAAACTTTACGGTTCGATCCTAAAAGGAAGAGACTGAGGACTGCTTTTTATGCGGACCTGGAGGAGGCATTGGTGAAGTGGTACAGAATTGCACAGTGCTTGAATGTGCCGGTCAATGGCCCTATGTTGCGCCTCAAGGCAAATGATTTTGCCCAGAAGCTTGGACACAGTGATTTTAAATGCAGCAATGGCTGGCTCGATCGTTTCAAGTCGAGGTATGGTTTAGTTTTCAGAGCTCAGCCTGTAGAAGCAGCTGCTACTCCTACGGTGGGTGCTCCAACTCTCTGGTACCAAAATGTGCTTCCTTATTATTTAAATGATTATCAGCCAAAAAATGTGTTTTACGTACAGGAAACTGGGTTGTTGTATCAGATGTCACCACATAACACGCTTGCATCTAAAGGGGAAACTTGTTCTGTAGATAAACAAAGCAAAGAGAGCATCACTGTAGTGGTGGGTACAAATATGGATGGCTCTGAGAAACTCCCACTGCTCATTATAGGAAAAAACAAAAGTCCACGCTCTTTCAAAGACGTGAAATCGCTGCCAGTGGATTATGAAGCAAATGATAGGGCGTGCATGACTTCGGGAATCTTTGAACAGTGGATGCATAAGCTCGATAACAAATTTCAAACACAGCAGCGCCGAGTGGTCATTCTTGTTGATTCTCTCCCAGCTCACACAGAAGTAAAGAACCTGAAGAATGTCAAATTAGTGTTCTTACCTCCAGACTCTTCTTCATGTATAGCGATGAAAGAAAGGATTATCAGACGTCTGAAGGTTAAATACAGGCAGTGTCTTATCAAGAGATTTGTTGACTGTGTAGAAAGTAATAAAGAGTTTATGCTGACCCTTCTTGATGCGATTGAGATGCTGTACCGGTGCTGGAGGGAAGTAACACCAGAGACTATTGTAAAAAGTTACAATGGAGCAACCTTCAAATTAGAAACTGAGACAAATGATAATGACAGTGAGGTTGAAAGTGATTTTGATTTGATTGCACATGCACGGGCGGCTGGAGTAGAGTTTCCAGAAGGTTTGTCTTTGGAAGAATATGCAGCTCTAGATGATGGCTTGGTAACTTATGAAGTGCCCACAAATACTGAAAGGATGTGTGCCAAAGAAAGTGCATCAGATAAAGCTGAGACATTTGTTGGTGATGAAGATAAGGATGAAGATGATGGACTTCAGGGAGCTGAACAGCTTTTACCATCCAAAAATGAGGCTTTGAGTGCTGTAGATACCCTTCGAAAGTTTCTCAGAAGTCAAGACACAGATGATTCTCTTTACGATTCCCTAGCTGACTTGGAGAATTTTATTCAACGTATAGCATGTGAATAAATATTTTAGCAAAGTGAGAAAGCATTTAATTGCAAAAAAAGTAATTATATAATCAAAGATAGGCAGATTAATAACAAGCATCGCTGAACTGTTCTCCGGTGTGTTTTGCTCAGGTGCCTAGATGAACATAACAAAACTATGAAAAAGGGCTATGAACTGAAATTTTCCACAAAATCAGGAGTAAATAATACATATTTGAGGTGGAGAGAGGGAGTAAGCTGAACCCTTAAAGTGCTAACTGTAATAAGTACAGTGGAGGCAAAAGAAAATTTTTGAGCAGTTCAGTGCACTCAGGATAAGCTGTTGACCACTTGGAATTCTTTCTTCAGGAAGAGACTAGCACTTTTACACATCGATAATTTCACCAGTGTTTTTGTGGTTTTGACAGTGGAGTAGTAAATATTTATCACCTTTGTGCTTTTGATACATAAACAAGAAATTGAATAACACAGAAAATACATGCTTAAATTCTGAGAAGTAAGGCATTTTAAAAATAAATATTTTTTGCTCTTTATCAGGAATTCTGGCCATCATTTACTCTTGCAGCAGATGATGAACAGCAGAAAGTTATCACAGCTTTGAATGTGTTGTTTTATTTTCTTAAAATTGCTCATATGTGGATACACTTGAATGGCATAATCATTTATCCAAGAGTCAAAAGACAAACAAACCTTTACTTGGTCTTTGAAGAGGTCAAAAAGGAAGGTCTTTCTCTCCTTTTCAGCCTTTTTGGTGCATTGGTTTGATGTAGGTCTTTCTGTGCAACTCCGTGTATTTCTACAGTAAATTCAGAAAAAAAACCCCCAGTACCTGCAGTAAAAACCTCACTGAGCTTTTATTTTCAATAATTGGAGGCTTTGCTATAGGACTCAGTGCACTACGGGGGTTTATCACTACACGTCCCATTAACAAGGGTGCTGTTTGCATGATTGCAGTGTGAAGTTGTGTGAATCGCGGTACATTCACGTGTCTTTGAGTATGCATTTCAAACAATGTAATCGCGTCAGAGCTAAACCCACAGTGTATATGACCTTCTGGCTTTTTCCAAGACCTGTTTTAAATCTTTTCCATATCTATCAATTTCATTTTTTTTTCAAAAGTTGGAGATAATATTTTTTTTAATTGAGAGGAAGAAGAAAATATTTTGTGGACACCCTTTAGGAAGCCTGCATAATAAAAAATCTATTATGCTGCCTATAATTAAACCATGAGAAAAAAATCTCATGCATATGTGAATCTTAAGTTTTAAATAAATAGTTTGGCTATAGCTTTGTTTACTGTTTTTTTCTGGTGTAGGACAGAAAATTTATCGATTTGTGAAATAATTTCAGGAAATGTATCAGATTGTTGGAAGACAGTGAAAATATTTTGGTTGGTGAGAGAAAGCTTTTGGCTGTATGAATATTTTACTAGAACCCCTTCCAAAAAACCCCACAAACTTCTGGTTTCTTGTGAATATATCAATATATTGTGAAATATATTATATGAATTCCATCCAAGGAATATTGCAATTAAATAAGAAATTTCTGTTGAAATCCCAATAAATAAAGTCCTACGTGGAGATTTACAGATTCTGTGAATCATCTACTCCTCTGAATTATCTCTTCTAGGTATTTGTTAATTTAAAATACAAATGGAAAATCTTTTAAATTAACAATCTGTGTCATATTCTGCTTGCTTAAATACTTTAGAACAAGCTTATGAAAAGTACTTTCTATTCTGGCTAAGTTTATTTGAAGTTCATCTAAATCCCACAGACATCTGTAGATAATTTTCCTATAGTAATCCTTTGATTTAAAATCTATTTCTTTCTCCTTCTAAAGGTAAGTTTAGGGAAAAGTGTCTCTTATCCATATAGTGAATGGATAAAATAATTTGTTATGATTTGACTCCATGTGGCCCTCACTGGTCTGGGTTCTGGATAAAGAAACTCTTTGTTTCCTTCTGAGAGAATTCAGAGTGTGAGTGTTGGATCTGAATGAGAAAGACTCAGGTATGTAAGCAGCAAATCTTGCTTAAACAAGGGTTCAACAAGTGTAACTTATGCAAGAAGAGGCTTAGAAAATCAGGAGATGGGAAACAACGTCGTTAGCATGAAAGGAAGGAAGTGAATTACTAAGTGTTGTCATACTCCCTCGTGAAAACAACAGGAAGGATTTACTAATTTGGCCTGGACTTTGAAGCCGAGTTGTGAAACTTGCTTTAAAAAAACATACAGCCTGTCCAAATCCTGTATCTTTAGGGAATATATGACTTTCTCCTAGCCTCCTAATTCATTCTGAGAAACCAAGCTAAAATGCACTGGTTCTGTTAAGTCAGGCACTTTATATTCTAACAGTATAGCTTTCAAAATTATTTAGGAACCCAAATATTTCTCCTTGCTTGGATTTTGGTCACGTAATGACCAAACTGGATTTATAGTGAGTGAAAATGAAACCCATTCTGAAATTGCTGCTGTTTCAGGTGTGTGTCAGGGGGAGATGCTGACTCCCAGATCCCAAAGGCTAGCAGTGGAAAGGGAAGCTTTGAGAAGCAGTGCGCTGTGTACGTTTGTTACACAGCGCGCTGTGTAAATGTTTGTCAGTTTAGCCTGTGCACAGTTTGAGCTGGAGATTTCTTTACCTTGTCTGGGTAAACCACCAGGACACTGGCTTTTTACATCTTGGGATGGTGTCTTTTGGAGGGAGAGGAAGCATATAGCTTTAGATTGCATCATATTTAAAATGCAGAACCTTTTCTACAGAAGGTAGGTAACTAAGGCTGTCGTTTGCTTTAATACTTTAATATTAGTATGGACAATAATGTGCTTTTTCTCTGTAGCTTTTCTACTTCATGCTATGGTTAGATAGTGATTATGTTCTTCAGCATCAAATCAGTGAGGTTGCTTTTGGTAACCCAAAAGTGACTTTCAGAAGTGGGAACTGAAAATATAAAGTTTTAAAAATATAACTGATGTCTAGACAAGACCAAAATAGAAAAAAATATTTGAAAAGTATGTTTGATACAATAAAAAACATCCTCAGATTCATTCTTGAGATAAGTAATATGTAAAATAAGTATGCTCTTCAAAAATGCATAGGTTTTTGAAAACTGTAAGAAATATTACACTCTTATTTTTGCATGTGTGTGTGTTATTGTGTGTGCAGTTCTGGATACCTTTCAGGTTTATAAAACTACATCTTCTTTTAAAACTGTTACCAAAAGGAAGATTGCTCACCCCTAATGGTAAAAGGAAATAACAAATTTTGCACCTTTAGGCAAAAATGGAAGAGAGGAGGCAGTCAGGGATTTATAGGAGAGCAATCCATGTGTGCCTGTATATCCAAGATTAGTGGCATTTTCATAGCTAAGCAATTGAGGAAGTAAATGAGTCAATGGTTTTACATTATTGTACAAATCTTGAGAATAATACCCTCAAACACACAGAGTGTTTAGTGATTTTAAATTTTATGTGCAATATTTCTGTAAACTTAAATTATAACATTAGAGTATTAGTAAAATACCTTCAAGGTTTTTGGCTGCTGTGTTTATTAAAATGGTACGGTAATATTGGCCTACTTAAGACTTACTGAAATGTATGGTGACTGGGCAACCATGGAATGTAATGACACTGTTTCATGTTATTTTATTCATTCAATATCAATAAAAGCTGGTGCTTCCTATTTTTGGGAGGCATTTGTTAAATGAGGGGTTTGCAAAGTTCTCGTTAGGAACTGAATGCTGCTGTGGCCAGAGAAGGGTTTTTATATTTAGGCAAGGAAGTCAGTATTTGTATCCAGATGTTCTAATATATCTGTTTTGGGGCGCCCTTCCTTGAAAATCAGAACCAAGCCTAGTCAATTAATAAGCAAACAAATCTAATGGAAACTTTTGCGGTGGGGTGAGTGACAGCGTACTTCTGTCAATACATTCATTAACAACAGAAAAAAATCTTTGCAACAGATGAAAATAGAACAACTTGATGTCTGACAACCTGATTTTACACACAGCCTTTGTGCTGATAAAGCAATGTGGTATAGACATGTAATTCCCTTTTCCTGATACAACAATGATGTGGTATAACCCCATCATTGGTTTACAGAAACAGGAATTCAGGTGTAGCTCATTTCCCTTCTTGGTAGCACAGTTACTCCATTTGAGCTGAATTTTCTCCTTTCAAATATAGCTGTTTAACTGCATTGGTCTAGCTAAAACCATCCAACATCTGGGTTCAGGCAGAGTGGGGAAGCCAGTAGTGTCTTGCCAACTTAATCATAGCTGTGTCACCTCTGTTCTTTGAGCAGAATGGAAAAGTGTAAATTGCAAATTAGTGCAATGGGTAAAGTGAACAAATTGCACACTGAATTGCCAAATCTGTTGAGTGAGAAGGTGCTGTATTTTTGACAATTTTTTAAATGGCTTTCTGTGTTTTACAATATTTCAGCTGAAAGACATGTTCTTCCTAAGCTTTCACGTCATGCTGCCTCCACCACAACATTCCAGCCTTGTGCATGAACAGCACCAAGGGGAACAGGTCGCTCCCAGCAGCACACAGGTGGCTACAGTCCATGTGAGTTGTCAGCCTGCCTACAGGCAGTGGCTGTGTCACTGAGGAGGTGAGTTCCAGAGCTGGTTTGCATCCTCCCCTTCCACACTTGTGTTGCTCTGTGTGCTGTGCCAGCACTTGGCTGGAATCACCAAGGCAGTGACTCATCTGTCTGAGAAAGTTGTGGTGCGATGGGATGGTGCAACCTCACCCCAAACGCCAAATGAAATAATTCCTGGTTTATTGTTTGAAGATGTCTCAGCTCTCCTGGTCCCTGCTCAGTATCAAAGCTGAAAGAGAAGTTCTTGCTCTGGAGAAGTTCTTACAAAACACTTGCTGTTCAAGAATTACTTGGACATGTGGTAACTAGTTGTTGGATTTTTTCATCTGAAGTCACCCACTTCTCTTGAGAGACGTGCTGTGGGGCTGCCTCTCTACCGTGCATACAATGACATAATGCATAATAAAAGCACTGCTTTTCTTCTAGTGGGGTTGGTGCCTCCTATTTCTAACCCATATAAATGATGCAATATGATACTTTGCTATTCAAAATTCCATTTCTTTCCCCTTCCACCTTTTTTCCATCCATTGCCCTTATCATTCTATATTCACTAATATCCTGACAATTCTAATGTTAATGTTAGGATTGTTGGCCCAATCTTTTGGCAAGCTGCTTTCCTCCTTACTCTCCCTATTTCTAATATTATCTTTTGCAGGTCATATTTTTGAATTGTCTCATGTATCAGCCAGTATCACCCTCTTGGTACACATCCTCGTGATCGTAGGCCCTAATTTCTCCATTGCTGTATTTAGTGGCTCTCTCAAATCCTTGCTTCATTTAGGTGAAAACATTTAGTATGTCATTATTTCTTTTTGTCTTTTCCTTTTGCAGAGGAGGGTGAGCAGTGCTTTTTTCCCAGCAGCCCCCCAGGATATCCAAGAGAACTGGTAACAAAACACATAATCTCTCCTTTCAGGTGTCTCCATTTTCTCTTTCTGTGAGTAGTCCCTTCTGACCTGTTCTTTTTAAATTCTCTATTTAACATTTAGTATCTTTGTTTAAACTGCTCCTGTTTCTCTTTCATCTCTTACCCCTACCTGCCTGTATACCATCCTTACCACATTTTACTTTTACATTTCCATTTCTAAATATCATATCCCTACCCCTAGCTCTTTGGCTTTTCTTCCCTCCTCTTTTACTGGCCTCATCTAATATTTAAACTGCATTTCAAATTCCCTTGTTCTCCTTTCTATGATTTCATGTCCAGTTCTCTCCTCTAAAAACAAATACTTAACTCTTTCTGGAGACAGCCAGCTTTTTTACTTTCTATCTTACTTGGCATGTCTCCATGATATTCTTACATCAAAGATTATATAATGATTAAAAGTATGTTATCTTCCCTAAATTTACCTCTTCGCATTTTATTTTTTCCCATCCTTTATTCTTAGTAATTTCAAGCCTTGCCTTTGTTTGAACATTTCTTTTGCACTCCTGATCACCAGCATGAATTTTATTCCTTTTTTTTTAACCTTGTCAAAAACAAACCCACAAACAAAACAAAGACGGAGTTTGGGACTGTTTGTTGACATAGCTAACTGTATTACAATGTTGCATTAAAAAGCCAGATTGAAAGCCAGCTCAGACATTACCTAATATCTATCAAGGTTTTTATTTTAACCTACATATTTTGTTGTTTATTTTTGCTCTTCTTTCAGTTGCTGTTTGTGAGACTTCAGATATTTGTGCTGTGTTCTGCTTTGTAGCGAGCCCATATATCCTGCCTGAGATCATAGAGAAAGGCAGGTAGAACATAAAAAAGGAGGAGTTAAAAGGCAGGGTCCTGGTCTATTGATATTCCCCTGCAGGAACCCAAGGCAAATTTGTAAGTCAGGTTAAGCAGAGTTTTTTACTAAAAATCACAGAAATTATTAAATTATTCAAGCTCATAGAAATTATTATGAGAGGTAACACCAACAATTCTCTGAATTCTGGATAGCAAGAAATAGCCACCCACAATTCAGGTCCATTTCAAAGCTGACACGGGTTTGGGTTTGAGTATTCTTCCCCAGAGCTAATGACACACGATCTGTGTAAACTGTCTGTCACTGCCCTGCCCAGGGCTCACCGACGTTCAGTGAGCAAATAGACTTTTGCCTAGAGACAAGGCAAGGCTGAAACAGCATTTCTGCGTGAGGAGAGTTTCTGCAGAGTCTAGATATTTCAGTAAGAGTTAGATGAGCTTGAAATTTGACATGGCTTTTCAGAAGTTAACCAAGAGACACTTAGTAATATGAACTTGGGATCTTAATTAGAGATACTTATAATGGGCTGTTAGCAACAACTGCTAAACTATTTTTGAAAAGCTGGCACAATGAATATCAGTTTCACTGCTCTGAGAAAAAGTGACTCTGAGTGTTACAGGTACACTGAACATATGGTAAAGGCAAACAATTCAAATTTGGATTACAATTCAAATTCTAGTAGATACAAACCCTTAATTCCCTGTGAGAGCTGAGGTTGACCAGACTCTGCATTTACAGTGAGCATCTGCAGAGAAGCAGGAGCAGATGAGGCAAATGTTATAGACATGCAACAGCAGGACAGAAATACAAGTACAGGCAGACAGAGCTACGGGCTCTTGACTCTGCTTGTTGAATGAATACAAACAGCCTTCCAATGCCCCATCAGGAGGCTTCCCCTACACATCCTACTACCAACCCAATATTTTCAAAGAGCAACTGAAATTCTCTTAGGCACCAAAAGAAACTAAGGATTTGATAATTTCTTGCCCAGCTGGAAATACTGTTTTTCATACCCTTTCATACCTTTTTACCCTTTCACCTTTCACCGTTTAGAAGCCGGCAACAGAAATCCAAACTAGAAAAGTTAAAGCTGAAGTAAATGTGTAATAAACTTGTAGTTTTTTTGTGTCCCATCCTCACCTGGCCTTCACTCATCTCATGCAGATTTAGGTGCCCTAAATCCTAGAACACCTTCGGAGCTTTGTCGGAATCTAATCTGGTGCCAACAACCTGCCTGCCAGAGCTAACAGGAGAGCATTTGGCAAACATGATGTTTGGGTGGCTAGAAATCATCTTGCAATTTCATCTTGAATATTCATGGTTAAGTTTTAAAAAAAAAATGACTTGATCATTCCCTAACAACACCTACACCATTATTTATACCCAGCCATAATGCAAATGTGCCACTGCAAACCTGCATTCCTTGTGAAATGCCTGCATCTGCAGTGATGATCTGTTGAGGACTAATACTGGGATGGCAGATAGCATCCTGGGCAATGAGATTATATGAAACTTACATTAATGTAAGCTTCCTAAGGAATTATTTGGAACAGGGATTAGGTAGCTTCATGGATTTAAAACTTCCTTTGGATTTCTTCATCCTCTCACCTCATCTCACAGGGAGAACCCAGTGGCTTGCACTGGTGCAGCCTCATAAATGGGATAATTTTGAACAGTGTTCTTTAGGGGGAGCTCTGCTGGTGTTCAGAAGCATATTGAACTGCAAGGATTAGGAAAAAAATTTGCAATGTGTGGAAAATACCCCATAGGATCCAGCCAGCAGGAGGTTTAGCTGCTGCTCTGCCTCCCAAATGGGCTGAGCCAGCCTCTTATTAGGATGCTGACTCCTCAGGCAAGGCACATATTTGTGAGATTACATTCCCTAAAAGCAGTAATGCAGGTACTGGTTTGCTTTTGCTTTTAATCATTCATCCTTCTCTGTTCTTCCTGTCTGGCATTCCAGCTCCTCAGAGATTAAAAATTCCCTGTCAGCCGACTGCCTGATCCGATCCCTCCCCCGGTTTGGAAACCTGGGATGGTTCTGTGCCATCCACCCTCCTGATTTAAAGGCTTTAAATATAGCACCTACGTTTGGCAGGCTTTCCTTTTTTAGTTTTTGGGGCTTTTTGTTGAGTATTAGATACTTGCACTCTCTAAAAGCATTTCCAGCTCTAATAGGAAAAGAATGAGTTGTGAACCTCAAATGAACTCCACGTTTCTCTCTGTGTGGAGATAAAATTATGAGAATTTAAACCATGTTGACATCTGCCCTTATTTACATTCAAGAAGGGTGTAGACTCAGGTTAGGTGTGGATTGACCTTTGCAGACATGGTAGAAGACAAAGCTTCACAATTAAGTACTCAGAACCAAAATGGATTAAGAGAGGAATTAAATGTTCACTTCCAGGAAGCTTCTATTTCCTATAGGATCATATCTACAATTCTTTCCATCAGGGGTTTCATTAGCAGCCATTAGTTAGGACTGACCTCTTTCATCCTTGCTGCATCTGCCTATGACTGGCTGAATGCCAATTCTCTCAGAATTTTTGGTACTGCTTGCCTTGTACTTAAAGTATACCTAAGTAGAAAACCTGTACCTTCTGACAGAAGGTCAAGCCTCAGAGAGCAGGATGTAGGCAAGGTAGCAGCCTGTCAGAACCATGATCTTCTCACTTCAGACCACACTTGGTGCACTTACACTTTGGCACAGGGCCACAGACTGTGGCATGGACAGATGCATAGAAAAGGAGTCATAGGAGTTAAGGGGTATCAGTCTGTGTACTGCTATTAGGATATGTAATTAGGCTGCTGGTATATATAATGAATTATATTTCACTGTGACAGCTCTCCACAGCTACCAAAAAATATTTAATGAAGGTGTGCCATCCTGTACTGCCATCACAGATACTGGTCTAAACACAGATCCACCTGAAAATGTGCTGCAGTACATCCAACCCAGCTCCTAGAAAAGGATTTCTCCCCATTCCAGATTCAATCAGAGGGCCAAATTTATGATTTTTTCCCAGGTAATCTTGCAGCACTGCAGTCAGCTATACTGAACTGAAAATTAAACACAAGGTGTTGAGAATCAATGCTTTGTGCCACAAATGCCCTCAGCATATCCCTCCCTGGGTTGTGACTGATGGTATTTTGGATGCATATCACCAAAAAATACTATCACCTGTATGAAGACCTGCTGAGTGATTATATACACCCTGTGTTGAGGTGGGGTTTTCACAGAAATAAGAATTATAGGCAAGACACTACTCACATTTCCATCTGAAAATGAGGGTGCAGATACATGATTTTCCAGGTTTCAGAGTGGTTTCTGATTTCAGATTTTAGACAAAAGTGTAAAATTTCTGAAAAAGCTTCCTTAGCACTGCAAAGGCTGTTGAAAACTTTTTGAGTTAGCAATATGTGGGTTAAATATAATCACTCTGGCAAAGGGATGTATTACATATTAGCATCTGTGATGGTCAAACCAGTATTAACAATGTAATGCCATATAGAACGTTCTTTAACTAAATATTTTTTAAAAAAAAAGTTTCAAAAATATGTTTATTTTCTAATAATCAGCTATGTTTCATTGCTTCAGTCCTAGTTTCCACTTGCATAGAGGAACAGGCCAAGTGCCTTCAGGACCACTAACACATTTTGATTCAGGGGCCTGAAGTTAAACAGGCACAGGCTCAAAATACAGGTTGAGCGGCTTCCAAACAACCTTAATTTAGCCTCTCACACACACATTATAAATACAGTCTCTCTGCAGACTATCACACTTTTTTCTTTTAATATCTGTCTGGTTCAAAGCTGGATGCTGTTTCTTTAATTCTACTGGGCTAATTTATATGCTTAAATATGTCCTCAAATTCTGCAGAGCTGGACTATGACAGGACTGGAGGCTGCTTCCATGTTTTTAAATGTTGGTTCATAACACTACACTAGAACTGAACACTTGGATTAGGTCCTTTAAAAGTATTTAAATGACAAACTACGGAAAATAAACTTTTCAAATCATCTAGGAACAAAATTTTCCACAGATCAGATATCCATACTCTTAAATGTAGTTAGTGGTTATTTGCCTTTTTAGGTATCTTAGAAGCTTTAAAAAAGCTTGTCTTTAATATTTCTTTAGAGTCTGGACTCTATATAAACTATTTGTGAAGTAAAGTTCAGTAATTACTGTGAAAATATGCAAAGGAAAAAGTCAAGAACATTTAATTCAAGAATAGAAAAAGGGACCTAGATGGGAGGATCAAATGAGAGCTGTCACAGCCTAAAAAGTATCAAGCAACATTTAAGCAGCATTATTTTAGGACATCAAAGATTATCTTCAGATGCTTTAGGTGTGGCTGGAAAAATCTTAGTACTCACATTACAGTTTGGATGTGCTGGTGTGGTTTTTTTTATGGTCTAGTATTCCTGAAGGAATGTGCTTTTCAGATTTTATTGTCTTTTTATGAATTGTTCACAGCTGAGAAAATACCTTTGGACATCCAGCTGAAGCACCTTAGAAATGAAAGTAAGGAGGATTTTAAAAAATCTGATTTACTTTCCTTCAAGTACCTTGTCTCTCTACTCTTCACTATACTAAATTCCCCAGTGATTGCACCCGAGATAGATTTCTGTTTGGTTTTCAATCCTTTACTTCATCAATCTCACTTCTTGTTATCTCTTTAAGAGAAATATTTCAATTTCTACAGAGCACTGTAGGTTTTTTCAATCCAGATCTTGAGCTAGCATCGACTTGTAAGTGACAACAACTGAGTAGGCACCTCCATGTAAGACACGCAGCACCCATGTTTCATGTAAAGATAATTCACCTGCTGATGGCTTTTTTCCCCTTTTAAATTGCTGACCATGAATCTATCAAGTGAGCTGGCACATGAAATCCTCTGAGAGCTGATAAGGCTCTGATCCTTGCGTGGGACACCCAGTATATGTTTCTTCTCTCACTCCCAGGAGCAGCCACAGATCATTTCCAATCTCCGAAGTTTTTTTCTAAATGGCATGGATACTCTCTTTAGCATTACAGTTGTATTGTCTGCCATGTGTCTGCCTGTGCTGGGAGGTCTGCTGCTCTCCTGTTCCTGAACAGCCATTTCTGTACAAAACAGCTTTGTTTTTGGTACCAGAGACTCAGGAGTCAGCTCCTGTTCTGAACAGGATTTTGAACGCATCCCTCTGCGAGGCATCTCAAGCAAATTAATTCTTCCTAGCTCATTGCATGGCTCATCTTTTGGGGTCCACTTCTGGTCAGATGTGTTCCTCAACCCCTGACTGAGACTGGAAGAGGACCTTCTCCTGACAAGAGAGTTGCAGTGCTCAATGACCCATTTGTTCCTTTTACTAGGACTTGGATTGTTTACATCAACTCTGTACCTAATACAAGCTTGGGATAATGCAACCCTGGAGAAAATTTATATTTCCATTTATATAATTTCAGTCTCTAATTCCAGCTTAAACCCTAATACAACATGTACATAGACATTTTCAAAGAATGAGACAAACCTTTAACTAATAAATCCCTGTGCTGTTCCGTAACGAAGCGAAATCCTGATTTACTCATAAATAAAAGGTCAGAAAGGTGACCCAAGCCTTTTTGAAAACTGATGGATGCTTTTTATTTCAGTTTCATTCCAGCACTGGCCTCGGAAGAACAAAATAGAAAATATTAATAAGTCGTAAATTTCTCTCACAGTAGTGGTATGTTACAACGAATGAAAGTGCCTGAAAACTTGATTCTCAGAATTGCATTGCTCAGGCCTTGGCTGCTTGTCTGAGATGCTCATGGCTTCATGTCTCATGAGGGTGCTCTGCACAGTTTTGAAAATAAGTGGGGCACAGCATCCTGGCCTAAAACCCTGGGTTTTCCATGTTAAAACAGGCAGTTTTGGGGGCAGAAAAGGGTACAACCACTGTTGGAGCCCAGGAACACTCTGAAGTTGCAAAGTTAGGAGAAAGCAGGAATTATTTAGCTACCAAAAGGAATGAGAAGCTGGTAAGTGCAGGTAAGTGCAGGCTTTAAAAAAAAAAAACAAACCCTTAAGTTATACTTTAGGGTGTTCATCCCACCTTTATCCAGCCTGCACTGAGACAAAGATAGACGTTATAGAGTCCCACCTAGATTTCAAGGATAGGAGCCTAGGAAGATTGTTGTGTGAAGGATTTTATGGGTGAATCCCCACTAGGCTAGAGGAAAGCTCTGCTGGGGACTACTTGCATCAGCTAGTAATTGTGTGTCTCTTGTGGTCAAAGAACAACATGACTTTGCTGACCAGACATTGTCCTTTTGGAAGTGCAGTTTCAGCTGTGGATTTTGCCTGAGGGAAAGCTGAGCTTCCAGGAGGACACATCTTTCAAAACACAGTCAGTACAACAACGGAATGGAGGCATCATCTATTTTAGGAATTTACACAAGTCACAAATAACTAAGGAATATTCTGGCATGTGCAGAATGTATAATCCACATACTGCTTTCCCAAAAATGAGTAGAAACTAAGTGTCCAGCTACACTTCAATATAAATCTGGCAGAGTTCTCAATGCATCCTGAGGCCTCTTCCATTTCAGAGATTTTCAGTCTCAGAAATCACTCTTTGAACCCATTTTTTTATTTTGTTAAATGAAACTTAGATGCAAATATCTGAATATTTTAAAGTATAATTTTTTAGATAGAAACATCTGTATATTTTCAAGTTTAGTTTTGTATTTTATTTCTGTTCCTATTGATGTGTCCAGAATATTGCTGGCAGGAAATAGCAGCCTGTGTTATGCACATGGAAGAAAAAAAAGAAAAAGAAAATAAAAGACACAAGTCCAGTTAAGCAAAGAGATTCTTAAAACTGGCAGATACTTGTTTTTATTGTCATTCACATTTTAGTTGTATTACATTGTCCCAGTTAGGGATAACATCTCATTGTTCTAAGCTTTTTTCTAATTTATACTGGTGGCATTGGTTTCAGAAAGATCTAAAACTTTTCCTGAAGCACCTCTGTGGCTGAAATGTCTTCTCATATAATCTAGATTTGAATTTGTTGGAAAGAGAGCTTTGTCATCTGCAGGCAACTCAGTCAGGCATTACTTGCTCTGAAATAAGTGCAGCCGTGGATGCAGTTCCAGATCCTCATGAGATTTCTACACAAGGATGGATTTTAGCTTTGATTCTGCAAATCTTACTTAGTTCAGCAGCCTGCAGAAGTGCCATTGCAGCTGACACTCTGGCTGACTCAAGAAGATCCCTGTGGGCTTTGCACAAACTCTTTTGCTTTGATGTTTGTTGTTTTGGGTTTTTTTTAATGTTGCAGTGAATTGCAATACACTGCTATTTTCCATTCTTTCACAGCAACTTGTGGGAAAATTTTATCTGTCCTTTCTCAACATATGTCAGAGACAGAAACAAGTCATTAAGGGACTAGCAGAACTTGGCTGGCTCTGGCCCCTGTCTGCACTTCAGAGCAGGTGGATTAGCTGCTGAAGACTGCAGCAGACAAGCTGCACTAGCAGGTTCATAATAAAAGCCCTGAAACTAACCATCAACTTGCCACATCACTTGAAAAAAATTAGCGGTTGTTGTTCTCACAGGAAAAAGGAACAAGAAGAGCATCAGCCAAGTGGCCACAGCATTGCAGGGCATTTCTGTTTTTCTGAAAATGTCACTGATGATATCCTGTAATCGCAGTGATGGAAATCCTTCTCTATTAAGGAAAAACATTAGCAAACAGCCTAGCTTTGTGGCCAGAAATGCCCTTTATATTCTAAAAAACAATGAAACAGTAACATTGAACATGCACAAATGTTTCCAGATGGGTAACATACATTTTAAGCACCCCAAAAATTTAGTGGCTTTACCTGTGAAAAGACACTTCTTTTTGCTAAGGTGCATTGTGCATCCCAGTAAATGCACTACGGCCTATGAAATTATCAGATACAATCTACCCCTCTTACAAAATCATCCATGACTGAAGCTACATGGGTTTCCAAATGCACAAGTTCTTTTTGCAGTTAAGTTGTCACTACAGCTTTTGGTTTCTGAATTTCAACTATGAAGACAGACACATGAGGCTGAAGACAACAACCAAGGCAAAGGTACCAACCTCACTTCCCAGGCAGGCAAAGACAGCCTGCTGGGAGTGCTTCAGGGGAGCAATGGTCCCAGTGCTGCTGGGGAGGGATAGAGGTAACTGCCCTTGCTTCAGAGTCTGATCTGTCAGCATCCAAAATACCTCATTCCTCCTTCTCTACAATTAAAAAAAAAAATTAGAATAGTCAAATGTTTGCCAAACTGCCTTTGTATCCCTCTAAAATCTTGATTAAAAGGTACTGTGGCCAAGAGTCACATTTCCTGTACTTTTATTTGCCTGAGAAATCATACTTGTGTACACAGCAGTAGATGGCTATCTTGCTTTCAAGGGGCGCTGATGACTTGTTAGCCAAACATTTGCCAATAATAGTTGATGGGAACTTGAGAGGAGATGCTACAACCTATGCAGAAAGACTAAAAGGGAAAAGAGAAAAATATATAGTTCTTACTATAAGTAAGAAATATGGTGTAAAAATGCAGCAAAGATACAAAACAAACAGAAATCCTTTCCTATTTTCCCTTCCAGTTTCTCTGTCTAGGTTTGCGTTTTCATAATGGATGAGGAAGCTGGGCTGAGTCTACAGAATGGGGCAAAACCACAAATATGTAGGGCAGAATAAATCAGAAGCACATGTTTGCAGCCCATGTGGTATTAGAATGGCAAAGTTGGGAAGGGGATGGGGAAGAAATGGAAAGGAGTATAGCATATCTTTTCTGTACATTAAAGCAAGGAAAATACTGTTAAATAGTAAGACTTTGCCTACTGTTGACTAAAGTTCAAGGAAAGCTGAGGATGGACAATAGTGACAGCCTTGGGATCTGAGACTCTGCTCCTGAAAACACAGACAGGCTTTGTGTGTGCTGGCCACCAGCCCATTTTCAGTTTTCCTATTGCCAGAGTAGACAAAATCACCTCTGAGCACAGATGGGTAGCCTCAGTCTTGGACTTCCATCATTCAAACAGTATATGTCAATTAGACACTCTTACTAATCCTTGGAGTTTCTGTCATTATTTAACAGAAAAATTTTAAAAGTATTAGCAAGTCTCACTTCTGACACTTCTGTCTGATAAGTGTTGTTGTGTATGACTATGACATCATATTAGAGATTATCTCCTAGAAATATTTGATTAGTTGGTCAGCATACTTGTTTCAAAACTCTGAGCTCCTCTTTATCTACTTGTAGGTGCAAACGCTGCAAGCTTGCTTTTTCCCCCCACTATTTTATGAATTCCATAAACATACATTGCCAATACTAGGCAACCAGTTCAGGGTTTTAGTTAACTCTATCATTCAAGTGCTTTAAATCTATCAACAAGCTGGTCATTAAATGAATCACTGACCTATTTCTCAGCTACTCAAGCTAAATAACCTATAATTGATGACCTAGAAAAGCATCAGTGTGTTAAGAAAAATTATTAGCTGGAGAAGCAGAGCGGCAATCGATCACTTCCCACCAATCTGCACAGAAAGATTCAACAGCTTCAACAAATTCCAGAACTCAACGAATTCTGACTAGAAATCAGATTTTGACAGATTGATGTTTAGGAGAAGTACTATGAAACTCCGACACAGTAACCATTCAACCCTCCTTCCTTTGATTACTACTGGAAAATTTTATGCAAGTATTTAAAATGGCTCTAACCTGTGATGCTCCAGAGTAAAATCTGGAATGCAGACTCTCCTCAAATCAGAGAGATTGATTTTAGACATAGCACTCATTTCTACAGTGGAACAACCCAAATCTATGGTCCAACCACTCTCTGTTCTTGGGTACATGTATGGTTTAGAGGCAAATCTGAATCCTGGGCCCTGGCTAGGCCCACCCTATATAGCAAGAAGATTGAAAATGTTTAGTTTAATTTTTAAATTCTCCATTGCTCTTACCCATAGAGCACCACCCAAGAGGAAATGCATGGAAGCCCCTGGCCAGCTCTTACATGTTTCTGAGTGTGTGGACAGTGATGGGGTGGTGGGAACAGAGGACAGGGCAGCATTTTGCGGGGGCAACAGCCGAGGTCTGCATACCCAGACAGAGACTGCCAAGGGAGAGGAAGAATAAAGAGGAGTCAGGAAGGGAGGCAGGATTACCTTCCCCTTGCCACCTCAATCAACCACGGCACTGTGGCCCCCTCCTGCCAGGCCCTGCATCCTGGTGGGGATTGAAACCTTCAATGTCCCCTGTCATCTGCAGCCATCATCACACCGGTGTCTCAGCACTTCCTCGCTAAGCCACCTGCTCATAACAAAAAATGATGTGGTTTTCTGTTTTTTCCTCTTCCTCTGCATGAACCAGCCCACAATACTCAGTTATAGGCTCCTAAGAGAGCCAGCCATTCATCCCATTTGCTGAAGACTTGGGGGTTGCCTTTTGGGACTGTAAATGCATGCAGTCTCCCACCCTGATGTGGGGAGAATTACAGTTTGGAAATCAAGGCAGGAGGGGAGGCACTATTGAAATTTTCTTGCTTAACCACCCTGAAAAGTGATATAAAACCTTCCTGAAAACATACATATATGAAGTTTTGTGTCTGATTTGTATTTGTATGATCTGTGGCACTGTGTGTAGATGAAGATAGAAGGCAGTAAAGTCAGGAGTGAAAGGAGAGGAAGAGAGCAGGAGCTCTCTCACCTAGAGCACAAAGGTGCTTCAGCCAATTGTGTGCCTGAAGAGCAACTTCTGTTTTTTTTTTTTCTTCTTCTTCTTTCTTTTGCAATCATTGCTCGCTTGACAGGCCCAGACGGAATTACATCACTTCCTAAAACCCATCAAAGAGAGTCCATCTCCCGAAGAAATGCAGCTCAGATGCTCCCCGGCAGGAAGCAGGAAATGTAGATGTTCGGGCGCAGCCGGGAGCCGGCCGGAGCGCCCCTCGGGTGGGAGCGCTGCGGGGGCAGCATGTGGAGCCCCGGGCTCATCGCCCTGCTCTCTGCCCTGGCGCTGCCCGCAGGATCTGCCGCCAGTGGTGAGTAGGAAAGCGCCTTTCGCCTGCCGAGGTGGGACCGCGTGTCTTGCCTGCAGCAATGGGACCCAGTTGGAGGGCAACACCCTCCAAACTGAGCGCTGGGAGGAGATCTGTGGGGACTTGCTCGCTGCTGCTTTTTTTGCTGTGTTTACCCTCTCTGTTTTCAGTTGCCTCTTTTTTTCAAAGCTTTGACTTTTTTTCCCCTCAGACCTATCCCCGAACAGCAGCAAGCAAATCCTACAATTTCTACATTTCCTAAATTGCAGGTGTGTAGGGAACTGGAGTTTCCATGTCGAGCCATCAGGCATTTTGCTTCTAATTTTAGTTATTTTTTGAACTTTTTTTAAACCCCACACCCATATCATCAGTGTTTACTAGCAAAGTTAAAGGCAGAGCACTGCTTCCATTCGAAAGGTGACTGCCGATTTCCGCAGACCCGGCGCACTGAAACTGGTTTAACAAAGGAACAGCCGGTTCCGGAGACAAATATTTTGAACTCTCAGCTGCAGAACAACGTGGCCAGCACATGGACTTAGGTTCTGACCCTCTGAAGAGAAGAACCATGAGTGGAAGAGCAGCTTGTGACCAAGTGCTGAGGCACTGGGGTGTGCAGAGACTCTCGCCTGTTTGCAGGGGTCGTTGTTCCACTGGCATTTTGGCAGCCAGGGAGTGAACATGACAGGCAGCTCCTGTAGTGAAAACTTACCAAGGTAGCGCTTGTGAGGCTTTCGGTGTCAAACAAATCCCTGCCGAAGCGCCTTGGTATGGACTAGAAGTGTCTGCTGCCTCTGTGCTGCTGTAGTGAGCAGAGCTCTACAGAAAGCAGGGAAAGAAGATGGGCACTCTCAGATATCACTGGACTTCTCTTAATGTCCTAAAATGCACTGCTAGAATCAGTGTTTTGGTGTGAGTGTTTTTTCCCTGAAAAACTATAAGCAGTACTCTAAGCAGGGTGTAGAGCTGGGCTCCTGGCGTGTTGCTGAGCTGCTTACACTTAGGAGACTTGCTTAACTGTACGAGCGAGCTAAGTGAGGTATAAAATGGTTTGGGTTTGGCTGTGTTACTGCAGCCCTGCTGCATTGCAGACACGTTAGAAAAATATTCTGCAAGCATTGAGCGTAGCTCAGAATCAAAGCGGTCAGAGGAACAAAAATCCTGCCACAGGCAGAGCAAAGCAGAGGTCCCAGGGAAATGGAGGAGTACAGTGATGGCAGTGAAGGCATTGCCAAGTGATCAGGCTCCTGCTTCTCTAGCTCGTGTGCAGGGTACTGAGAGCTACTATTTCATCACCACATCCCCATGGAGGGAGGACACCTTAGCCCAGGGCCCCTCAGCTCATGACTGGGTCCCCCCTGCCCTTCTCTGCAGTGGGGATCTGGGGCTGCAGGAGGAGTCAAGCAGATGTCACACACCTGGTGTGTGACACTCCCCACACTCCCCACTCCCTACCAGTAAGTCCACCTTTAAATTCTGGTTGATTTTGGAACGGTTCCTCTTTGGGAGTGAGTCAGTCCTGCCAGAGCCCTCCCCAAGCCCTGTCAGCTCTGACTCCACTGAGCCAATCCACAGCCATAGGGAAGGGGAGGAGAGCATTTTTTGCTCCCCATACAAAGGCAGTTTTTGCTTATGCAGCCAGCCCCAAAATGTACCTGCGGGCTTACTCTGACTGCAAGGGTGGGATGGGGAAGTTGTGAACTTGAGCCTTGGGGTGGAAATTAAACTGGTGGGGGGAAAGTTTATATAGGGCTTATGTACCCCACAGGCACTGGTGGGTAAGGAACGTCTTCACTGAGAGCAGCCTCCCAGGGAGATCCTTTCCTTTCACCCTTCCTTGTTCAGAGATCAACAGGGCAGGACCTTTAAGGAAGCTTTTTCACCTTTTGCCAGACACAGTCTTCACCTTTTAAGCAGTCTCCTGTCTAGAGACCATTTACAAAATAGGCAAACAGGGTATGATTAAATCTTGCAGCACAGACAGATTGAAGTCTTTATAAGTCCAGTTCCCATACCATGCCAGAACCTCGTAAAAGCCTAGCCTTGCCATTTGGATTATGATTTATGGATGGTTTTCTCCCTGCAATGCTGCAATCACTCTAATCCAATAGGTCTGAGAGCATTCCTGAGGCCTCAGCTCTGGGTGCTGACCCTCTCCCAGCTCCATACTGAGGGAACGTTGGGGTTTGCAGCAGTTCCCTTCCCCTTGCATTAATGCAGTCAGGATGCACTACAGGTAACTGTGTAGGGCATCATCTCTACTGTGGGGGATGGTACTCGCCGCTCAGCCTTGCAGCAGCCCTGAAGAGCTACCTAGGTGTGTGTGCTGACCTTAGTAACAAGCATTAAGACCCTTATAGGAGCACGCCCTGACCCTTGAGTCATTTCCCAGGCTAGGCCACCTCCCACTGTGTTCAGTGAAACGCATGGGAAATTGCAGCATAAGTGGTCTGACATGGGGAGCAAGATAATGTGTGAGGGAGAGGAACAGTACAACATGTAAGATCACCAAGAGGAAGAGTTGGGATGGTTGCAGGTAGTGCTTTATTTTGTCTGTGTCTCTGTGCTATTGTTTTGAATTGTCATTCAAAGAAACACTGCTTGAAAGATCCAGATACTCAGCAGCTTGTACCACAAGCACAGGCAGTGACTCTCTCCTTGGCAGAGAAGGGTCTTTTAGGTTGCATCCCCTGCAAAGCCAAGGTCTCTAAGGGAGCAATAGTTTTTACCTGTTCTCCCCTGGAGTAATGAACTGAGGATGAGTTTGAACCTGTTACAATCGCCTGTTAAAATTTTCTAGCAAAGCGACAATGCGAGAAATGAGGATTTGCTACATTTTCTCTTCCCAAAGTGCAGTGCCCTAAAAAGCAAGTGAAAAATCCTTTCTACTGAACATATCAACTTTTCCTACATATTTACTACCATTCCTCCATTTTAGCCACACAAACAAACATTCACTGTTTTATTCAACTGCTTCAGGGATACTTCAGAAAGTCACTCACATCAGCAAGATTGTATACTAATTTTCAGTCAGTGACACCAGTCTCTTTTCCCTCAAGAGAATTTATGATAGCTGGAAAGCCTCCGGAGCTTTTGAATCTTTAATTTCAGGGTTCTCCTGAGAGCAGGGAGCGCTGAGGGATTTGTATCACAGTGAGGTCCTATGGGTATCACAGATGCAGAGCTAGAAGGCTGTCAGATTAAGTAGAAGCAACTAAGTGTATAAATTGGTCTGAAAGCCTTTAGTACTGGGGGTGAGCAATAAGTCTACGGGTTCACAGTTTGACTCTAAGATGTGTGGCTGAATTTGCAACACTGCCTATTAATGCAGCACTTCAGCTGGATAGAAATACAGCAAGGAAAAGCAGTTTCCATCTTGTATAAATAAGCTTAAACAGTTGTTTCCTCTTTCAGGTTATACCTAGATAACGCTTTCTAAGCACCTTGTTTTAATAGGATCTTGTCTACAGATTAGCCACCCTGAAATGCTTGTGCTCCCTCATCAGAAGAGTGTATGCTCCCAGGAGCTAGCCTGCAGGCTTTTAAGGATTCCTCTTCCAGCCAGACTGACAGGCAAGACCTGCCACAACAGGCAGCCAGGCAAGCCCTGGCCGTGGCAAGGAACAGCCCTTCTTACAGCAAACTGAAATGTGGAGAGAGGAACAGTGCAGGGATGAGCCAAGCAATACATGAGAGGATCATGCAGACCATGTGGAGTGGTATGACTACACCACCGATGGAATGTATGTATGGGGCAGAATAATAGAGTATATGGTAACTTTATTCCAGCTTTATAGCCTTTCCTCGTTCTGTCACCGTCTCGTGAGCCTTCATTTCACTGCATTTTTATAGTTTAGGGGAAAGTTTGGAGAAATAAAAATTTTCCTTTCAAACTAGTAAGCCTGGCTATCCCACTGACACAGCTCTTGCTTTGTCTCTATCTCATTGCTTTTTCTTCTGTCAGTAGGCACTATAGCATAACTGGAAAAATTCCCTTGAGAGAACTCAGTCCTTGAGTGTGATGGCAAGGCAGCAGAGAGACTGATGGTTCTACAACAAAACTGAATGTGCTGACTGCCAGCTTTTTTCCTTTGCTATTTTCCTTTGCCTTGCATATAAGTGAATTCAGAAACCTGTTTGCCTGCTTACTTCATCAGGAAGCCCATATCACCACCTCTGAGTGCTGCAGCACAAATCTGAGGTAGAAATGCTGCAACAACAGAAATGTTGTTTGTTTGTTTGATTGAGACATAATTTTTTGGACTCCAGTCCGTAAAACCACTTGGTATATTCAACTACCTCTGTCTCCCACGAAAAGCAGGTTTGGGAGCACCTTCAAAACTCAAGCAAAGTCTGTCAGTGATCCAAGCATATTGCTGAAGTAAAAAATATCGAGTAATGACTTATACCATGGTATCTGCGTACAGGGACATAGCTTTTCCATAATTTGTAAGAACTGTTAATTGAACCTTTTATGAGATGCTGCTCATGCTTGCTCAAGTATTTTGGTCCCTTAAGGTCTAGATTTTCTAATACCTCAACTGTGGAACCCTGAAAACTTCCTGACTTCCAGCTCCAGCTTCTTAGCTCCTAGTTCCAGCTGTGCCCACCTTCCCATCAGGGTGGGATGCAGCTGCATGCCAGCCCCTCTCCCTTCTTCTCTTGAAAGCAAGGAAAGTGGCAATACAGGCTGGGCTGAAGCTGTGGTGTGTTCCCATCCACTTCCCTTAACGCAGGAAGAAGTCACCAGCATTCATGCCCCCAAGGTGGTCCAGACAAAGGTGAAGCCCTCATGGTTGTTGTATGAGCACTTGCTCCTTGGACAAGTTGTGCAGAGGAATGAATATGGATGTTGGAATGTAGCCAACAGCATGAGGCTGAGCTCAAAAAGAGAAAGGGCACAGGCTTTGCAAAGTCAGGAAGATAGCTATATGGTCACATGTGACTTGCTCTTTGTTACACTCCACTGGCCTTGCTTTTCCATCCTGAATGTCATGCTCTATTGTTTTAAGATTCCCATTTGCAGGGAGCTAGTAGATGTCTGCAAGATGAAACTCCAGCACAGCTGACAGGACAGTTCATGGTATGAATTATTGCTACAAATCTGGCATGGAGAAAAGTGCTTTGAAAAGCACTTCACAAAATCTCCAACTTTCAGATGTTCTTCTGCTCTGCTCCACACCTTGTAATGCCCCAGTTTCATTCACCCCACCAAACAGCCACCCGGGCCAGCTGCAACACAGCCCACTTGCTATTTTGAGCACTTTAAATTGAAACACTATGAAAATAGCAACTATCTTGAGGTCAACCACGTGTGTCTCATGTGGCCTGGGCGGGTGGCTGGGGCAGGCGCTACGGCTGCTCCGGGAGGCCTGAGCCCGACTCTCCCTGCCCGACTGGAGGCAAAATCCTTCCCTGATGTGAGCCACTGGGCCAACCCAGGTGGAGGCTGTGCTTTCCTACTGTGTGAAAAGGGTGATGTGTGGGTGGCCTGAGAGTGAGAGCAACTGCTGGGTGACAGGTGAAGCATCCCCTGAGGCTGAGCTCTGTTCCTCAGAGGTGACTGGGGAGCGGGATGCGTTGAGGCAGCAGGCAAAATGCTGGAAATAAGAGCAATATCCTTGCAAGAACATTGTGCAATTGGCTGCCCTTCTGCTGAAAGATCTATTTAATTCACTCAGAGAGAAGATCTCTGTAAGAGAAAATGATGTTCCCAGAGAGATGCTGTTTTGTCCCTGGAATTATGCAAAGTGAAAAAAATATGTGGCAGCAAGGTCACTCTCTGTGATTTGCCATTTTCTTTGCCTAGAGACTAGAAAAGATAATTCTATTTCACACAGAGACAAATGATTTGAAGCCTGCTTCATAGTTCAAAACCAGGCAAAATGGCAGAGATACTGGAAAAGTCTCTCGGAAATCAAGCACAGCATACTCTGCAGCTGAAAGTTTATCACTGCAGTTAATGAGGCGTGACTGTTTGCTTTGCTTTAAAGCCGCACTATGCTTTAGACATTTCAAAAATCCATTTTAGCTCTACGAATAAATGAAAAGTAAGGTATTTTCTCCACACCCTTTCCCTATTTTAAGCAACAGGCTTGTCCCTCTCGATATATCAAATGTGGCAGGCAATGGGTTTCAAGGGCAACGGCTAGAGGAGGAAAATGAAGCAAGGTCATTGAAGAGGTTCAGTGAAGCTGCGGTGGGCCATCAGCTCTGCCTGTGGCACAGTCCATCATGCCACAGTCTGCAGCACAGACATCTCTCGTGCTGCCTCGCCACTCTGCACAACAGCAATTGAAATGGAGTGGCTGCAGGCACTGGGAGCTACAAACTACCTTGGAAAAGAAAAGTCAAATGGCCAGACGAATAAGGGAGAGAAGCTCTCCCTCCTGTCCTCTGTGATAAGATTAAGGACAGCCAGCAGATCATGGGAAGGGTTGGAGCAGCACACACCTAAGGGGGTCGTTACCTGCAAGGGAGGCAGAGATAGTGTTTTGCTCTTGACTGAAATACTAAATACAGAAGAGGCAGAGAGACTATTGATACAAAGTGCTTTGCCACAGAAGAGCTATCATTTTCATTGTCCTATTGTGGTGCAGGAGTCTGGTGACCTTCACAGTATTACATTAAGTATTCAAATTCTTTCCTAGTTTTTAGGAAAGGATGAAACAATCAGATGCCTGTGTGATATGTGCAGCATAAAAATCTAGATAAAACACTGCTGTCACAGTCAAATAATTTTATTCATCTGAAATTTGGTTTCCTTGAATACAGTCTCATGAAATACCCATCTCCTATTTAAGACAAATCTGGTGGTAGAGGAGATGCTGCAGTGTGGATTAAGCAAGAGATAGCGCTCTAATCCCAGTTTTTCTCTCTCACTTGGCATCCCTGGGAAGGACAGAATCCCCGTCCTTCTGATTTCTCATTTGTAAAATGGAGATGATAACTGCTCATCTCTCAGGGCCATTATGAAGATTAATGTGTTTACAAAAGCATTTAAAATGCTAAGTACTTTTGGTTCCAGTCCTGTGAGATTGGAAATGCCAACACTGAGGTGCTGAAAACCTTAAGCTCTTGCTAACTCTAGTGGAAACTCTGGGTGCCCAGCACTTTACAAGAACGAGGAGAAACATGTAATTGCAAAACTCGAGAAATCCCATCCTGCTTGATTGCATAAAATGAGATGTGCACCATGCCAGCATTGTCGCTGAAAGGGCAGAAAACACAAAAAACCCCACCACTGAATTTCATGCCAAGAAAATTATCAAAGGCTTTGCTGTTGTAATTTATCTAAAGACTGATTCTTGCACCTTTGGCTACGACAGGATTTTTGGCATCAATATAGAATACAGTATCAGCCCAGAATTTGCTGTACTTCTTTAAAGCTTTTAAACTCTGTGACAGTCGATAGACTCTTACCTAAACACACAAAAAGCACTTGTTTCACTATTACTGAAACAGCCAATTTTAGCCACTTTTCTTGCAAAATGCATGATGAATGAAACCAGAACTGAGATCCAAGTTCAAAACCCCCAGTCTTAGCACTTATGGGGAATATCCAGCACTGATGCTTTGCCACAGAATCCTTCAGCCAGCCTGTAGAATCAGTCAGAGGAACAGTTAATTGGACCTATATGCAGTAAGGTCCCCGTGTTACCTCTTCTAGTCCATGCAGAAGTGGAAATCAGCAGCTTTTGCATCCTTCAGACTTCCTTTCACCAATTCTGTTTTTCACAGCAGGACAAATTTAACAAATTTGAGAAAGGTGCAGAAACAGGGAGATGAGTGAACCAAAGGAAGTTGTGAACCAGGGATAATGGTCTCCCTGAAGGCAGTACTTAATTCTTTGGATAAGGGGAGGGACATATGTGCCACATGTTACTGAGAAGCAAAACAGGCTGGTGTGGTTTACTGAGAAGCAGAATAATTTCACATGCAAGCAAGACGGGATGCCAACCTGCAGGAAAAGAAATCTGTTAGTGCAAAGCAGCTGTGTGCAGACAGATGACACATGCTGACGTGTCCCAGTAAAAGCCAGCTGAAGACCATGGTCATGACTGGTAAGATTTTGTGTCAAAGTTGAGACCTAATTTTACATCCGATGCCCAAGAGTTCCAATCTGTGTGTGTGGGGCATCTGCTGGGTAATAAATACTAAAGTAAATACTAAAGCTGTACACTGTGACTCATTGACAATACTAATGAAACCCTCTAAAATGTTAAGTTGTCATCATGTGTTTGACAGACCCTGGAAGTGATGGATCAGGAGATGGATCGATGATTCTACCCACTTTTTCAGCAACACATCTTCCTGCTACGGGTCCTTCAACCGTGGATGACCATGAGCCAGTACTTGTCCCTGCAAGCACTACTGAAAGCAGCTTTGAAACACAGAGATCTCCAAGTACTGAACTGAATGCTGTGAATGATGAGGACAGCCTAGAAGCAGCAGAACAGTCTATCTTGATATATGTTGTCCCTGTGGTGTTGCTGGTCCTGCTGATTTTGTTGATCACATTTTTTGTAATGCATCATAAAAGGAAAAAGTCCAAGCAAGGTAAATTTGTCTTCTCAAGCATCAAAAGTCTATTTCTAGGATATGTTCGACATTGACAGAACATTATTTTGAGGCATGGGATGCCACATTTAGGATGTCCTTCTCTGACTGTAGTTGCACGTTTGACAAGTAAGAGAGGGATCCTTCCCTGCCAGCGGTACCTGGTCACACGCCTCTCCTTGGGCAGGAGCTACTTTTTCTTCTTGGCACCTCCTGCTCATGCTGCCACACCCATGGGAGCCCTGGCACCCATCTCTGGCTCCTGGAAATGCAGTGCTGAGAATGCTCAGGGATGTAACTGTGGCTGTAAATGCTTGTTCTGTCTTTGTGCTCAACAACTTTAGGCAAGGTGAAATTAATGCTTCTACCGCCCATAGTGCCCACAAGGTAAAGCTCCTTGGAGCTTCAATAAAATAAGAACAAGAAAAATAATTTGAAGGAATCCTGATTCCATAGGGTGCAGGCTGCTATGAAGACATCACAGCAAATAAGCTAGGTGAGACTGCCTGGGTGCTGCAGTAGGGTGAGCAATGCTTCAGGAAGGTGCCATGATCTGTTAACAAAGGAATTGTTAACTTGGAGTGTCAAGCCACAGAAAAACAAACTGAGGTGTCATATTAAAACCACATAGTTGGTGAGTGAAATTCTGAGATGGTCAAATCAGCCTGCAGACAGTGCAACACATTCAACATAGATTTTAAGTCAAGTTTTCAGGGCATTTTTAGGTTGCATTTGCCTGATCACTGGGTTTCCCTCTAACAAACTATGAATTTGCAACCAGGCACCCAGCTGCCTGCCTGTTTCTGGATGATTGAAATGCAGGTACACTCTTTAGAGGGGTAGGAAATGTGGTGCTTTTCAGGAACATGATCCTAGGATCTCATGTCCTGTGCTAGCCTGGGATTTTGAGCATCCTCAAGGCTGGGGCAGATGGCTCTGTGGTTCTGGGGTGGCTCTGCAGTCTGGGAACGTGCTGGAACAGCTGGGAGGTATCACCCACTGGCAACAATGAATTAAAAACTAGGTGATTTAAGACAGGTTTTTCAGTCATGTGATTCCTGAAGGTGAAGATATTTATCAGAATTATGTCTGTTACACCATTTTTTCCCCTCGCCTTTACTTTGTCGTGGAGTCATGAGTTGATTGGATCTTTTTTGACACCTGGCTGGTTCAGCTTCATTTGCCTAGCTCAGATCTAATCTGCCATGCAGTCCAACTCCCCCTCGCCCTTCTCCCCAGGAGCGGCTCCCAAGTCTCCAGACAGAGCTGAATTGCCCGAATGTAATCTGTAGCAAAATGTCCCAGTGCTTCCAGTAAACAATTTTTTGCAGAAGTGGTTGCTTTCCAGGATACCATTTCCCTCAGCACATCTGTTTTGCTGAAGGAAGTGTGCATCTGCCCTCTTCTGCCCGCTGCAACACCAACACTGGGCTTCCTCCCAGCATGGCTGAGCTAATAATGAGATGCTTTTAGATTTGAAATAATGGGTTCCTCTGAAAATTGCAAAGGGGATAAGATGTTTTGTCTTTCATCAGCAATTTAGTTTTTATGCCTTTCGAAAATGCAACCTGTTTTACTTGACCATATTCAAGGCTTGTATGCAGTCTGGACCCTGTAAATACAATGGGTAAATATCATGCAGAACTATCAACACCAACTTTCTTCTTTTCCAGATGAGCTGGGAAGCGAAAATGTAAAAAGGTAAATTTTACGCATATCATTCTTTTAAAAAAAAATTCTTTTACTCTAACCTTTGTCTCCTTCACAGCCTCTTGTAATTTAGCTGTACACTAAACATTACTTTCTGCCATCAATTGGACCAACAATCTCAACGGGTGGAGAAAGTGTGACTTCAGTGCACGGCTGAAGTGTAAGACTAGAGCAGGAGAACAAGAGCTAGTGGTGAGTGAGGCAAGGGCTGCCCCACAGACACCCACAGCCCACAGCCCTCACTGAGCCTGCTCTTAGGCACCTCCTGCTCCATCAGCCACAAGAGGTACAAGGTGCCCCATGAGCAAAGGGGATCAGTTCCCAGGCTCATCACAGGCTTTTGCTATTCAGAATAAGCTCTGTGTCTTGCTCCCCTGTTTTTCAAGTTTAACTTCTTACTCAGAGGTGAGGCAGAAAGGCTTGCCTGGCTGCCACAGGAGCAGTGCCTTAGATGCTTGGAAAACAAGAAAGAAGCTGTGTGGCTCTTATCAGAGTCATTATTTTTATTTTTACCTTTTATTGACCTCCATCTTGCTAATCAATGCTGAAAGTTCACAAATTGTCTCTACGAGGAAAAAAAAAGAGTTCTTTTTGGTAAAAAAGTATTTTTTGTCATATGACTGCAGGAATGATCAGCAGAAGGAAGCTAAGCAGAGGCATTTAAATAAATGGAGCTCTCATGACCTTTCCTTTTGAAGTCACTGCAAATGTCAGTCAAAGCAATGATTCAACTTTAGGCCTTCAGCTTCTAACACTGGAGCAATGGTGCTTCTGTCATGTGTTCCAGGAGGGCAGGGATAAACTATCTTATTTTTTTTTAGTTTTCTATTTACAGCAAGGACAGTTTTCAAGAAGCTGCAGTGATCCTGTGCTCTGGCATGTCTCTGGCTGCACTATCTAAGTCCCTCTGTGTGTTATGTCTCAGCTGGCCCTACCTCTGCCAGGACTGGCATCTCAGTGCCACTCCCTAGCATGTGTTTGTGGCCCCTTGGTTCACACCCATGGGGCTGACACCTCCTCAGATTACTGGGCTAGGATGGCTTTCCAGAGTTAGTACATGTGTCTGGAATGATAGGAGAGTCCTACAAAATCGCTACATTGTAAGTTGTTTGAATGAAGCATTTTGTGTAATGCTTTTTTCCCTCCCTCTTGTCTCTCAAGTCCTATTTTTGAAGAAGACACGCCCTCTGTTATGGAGATAGAAATGGAAGAGCTTGATAAATGGATGAACAGCATGAACAGAAATGGTACACGGTAACCCCTCTACTCCATCCTCCCTCTCTTGCCTGCTGACGCAGATCCCATGCATGGGAAATCGATGGAAGGTGTTTTGTATGCATATCACTGCTTTTCCTACAACATTTTTAGTTGTGCTCTTGACTCCCTCCTACTAAAATAACTGAACAAATGTCAGGGGTAAATTTTTTCAGAGGAGTATTTTAGTTTGTGTGGGAGTTTATTTTTAATATATGATAGAATCGCATAAACATTTTCAATTTACAGCGGACATTTCTATTAAACACACTTATAAGCTGTGAATATTATCTTTTTTAAATACACATTTTAATGCTAAATACTAGTTTCTCTGAAGCATCTAGTCCTTTCAATCTCCAGAATTTCTACACTTTTTTGCTCCACACTGAGGTATTATGAGACGAAATACGCATTTGCTCATAGTTCAGACCACCATTTAAAATTGCTACCAGGAACCTATGAATACACCCTTCCCTTCCCTTGCAAGGCTATCAGCCCATGGAGGAATTAGAACATGTAGCAACTACCAGCAGCAGCATCTTCAGCTGCCTTCTCAGTTACTTATAAGTACCTTGCATTTTTCCCCCCATTTTTCTCCCAGGTGAATTCTCCAGCCAAAATCTCTAAGTGGTCTGCATTGTCCTTCCAGGGTCTCCTCAAAAAACGCAGGTCTTTAATAAGCCATGAGTTAACCAAGGCCTGATTTTGAACAATGAACAGCTTTTCACTGGCTAGGAAATGCTGAAACGCTGATATTTTTTTCATTCCTGGTCCCTTGCCTTCTATCCAAATGGCTCATTTGCCTGACCTACCAGGCATGCTTTGTTTTTCAGGACATAAAGCTCTCTGGAGCATTTCTTCGCCTTAGCCCAGTGCTCCACATGATGGGGTTTTGACCTTCGCAGTCTGTAAGCTCTTGTAGAAAACATGTGCTAAGTGGCAGTGGTGAAAGAGAGGCATCAAGTGTACTATGTGGGAAAATAGTGGTGTAAAATATATTTTAAAATTTTGTGGAGAGAAGGGAGCAAATATTTTACATACTTGTGTGTGTGTGTGTGCGTGCGTGTGTGTGTGTTAGTGTTCTGTAAACTCCAGCCCCAAATTCCCAGCTGGACTATAAAGCATAGGTGCAACTGTCAGCAGTGGAAGATTAACAAACACCACTCCCCGTGGCAGTGTGTAGGAGACAGTCCTCAAAAGTAGCTCATTTGTATAGGTGTACATAAAGAACTGGAATATATATAATAAATAAATTGTGGCAACACCTATCAAAGGGAAGGAGATGGAAGATTTATGCTGTGGGGACTGTGCAGATAAAAGGGTGCAGAAGTGCATCTGCAGATCTATATTCTAGAGTGACTGAATGATAAAAGTTGATGCATTTTTGAAATAAATGTAGAACAACTGCCAAGAGTAACTCTAGTCTTGTTTCTTACACTTTTCCAGGTGACTGCGAATGTTTGCCTACTGTAAGAGAAGAAGAAAAAGAATCAATTGCCAACCCAAGGTACTTTAATTAATTATATTATTTGAAGAAATAAGGTCAATGTCATTCTAAAAGAATCTAATTTTTTTTGTATGTAATTATTGAATTATTCTTTGGTCTATTTAAGTTTAAAATTTTTATATACAGAAACTTTGACTTCAACTTAAACTAAAGGCTTGACACCCTTACTTCTAAACAAGTCTTTTCCTGTAAATTGCACTGCTAAATAATCTTACAGTTGTAAAGTGGTGCAAGACAGACAACCAGATGGCACAGATGGAGTTTCACCCACTGATCAGACTTTAATCACAGTTTCCCAAGGTGTTAATACAAGCATTCAGCATAGCTTCCTTGGCACTCTTCACCGAAGGCACCCAGTTCCCCTCTGCCACCTGGTGCCTACAGGTTCTTGGGAATCACTGCCAGATGTTTGGCTAGACCTGTGACCTGACAGACAGGGACTTGTCTGACTCCAAGAAAAAAATGAGAATGAGAAACATGAAGGATCTCCCTGGTGCCCCCTTGCAGCACTCCCCCAAAGCTGGCACTAGTTGATAGTCCAAGCAGAGATCACAGTAGGATGCAAAACTGCAATCCTGACAGCTTGTAAACTTAACATCTTTCTGGTTGGTTTCCTCAGAGTTTTGGCTAGAACTCCTAAACCCCTTGCAATTTTCCCTAATTAAATATTCTGGTTCTTGTTTCCAGCTGGAAATAAGAGGCTGTATATTGCCCTTGCCTGCACCCTTGTGTTGCAGCTGCATTTTGAGGAGTGGGCAAAGCAGCTTCTCTGTGCCAGGTTATGATAACAAACAAGCCATCCTGTGTGCCAAGAAATCCCTGGTGCAGTGGAAGCAGTGATGCAATCAGGCAAGGCCAGGAGCAGGGAGAGGACCTTGGTCTTCTGCTTCCCACGGCATCAGATAATCCCACTGAACATGCCTCTCTGCCAGAACTGCACCTCCTGCTGTAGATGACATAATATTCCAATCCTCTTTTCCAAATTTCCTTGCTCAGGAGTGAAATAGGGATGTTAAATCACCACTGCTGCAGAGTTTGCAGCTCAGTTGCTCTAAAGCTGCAGTTTCAGAGCAACCTTTGGATGGGCTTGTCCACTACAGCCACTCATATATAAAAGGTTTCTTTTTACACCTATTGCAAGAGAAGTTGTTGTTGTTGTTTTAGTTCAGTTTTGTTTGGGAAAAAAAAAAAAAAAGGGCTTAGATCCTAGGTTCCAGATGCAAGCAAGCACATTAAATTACCCTTAGCAACTGGAAAAGATCCTGGATTTGTTAGCCATCTGGGTCTTCCCTTCCTGCTGCTAAATGATAACTCAGAGGGGGGGAAATTATTGAGGAGAGGCAGCTGCACAGCAGTTCTCTGAAAGCAGATTTGCTGAGCATACCACTGACTCTAGCAGGGAGTATAGGACAAAGGATGCTTCAGCCAGAAGCTAACACTGGCAGAAGTCATACTGTAAAAGGCTTTTTAGGCACAACACCACCCTTAGCATCGAGTTTACTTTCCAAAAAACAATTCACTTTAAGGAAAAAAAACATCATCACGTCGTACCTGCTTGAGCTGACATTTTACCATCCTTGCTAGAGGAGTGTTTTTGTACTGGGTTTGTATTAACCTCATCAGAAGAAGGGGGTTTTGCTCCTGGCTATCGAAAGGCATCTTTGGACTACACTTTACCTCAAGCTCCCCACCTGTACAATAGAATTGCATTAGAACATTACAGTGAGGCTTAAGCCTTGATACAAAAAAGCAACCCTGTTTAGATAAGTATGCTTCAGTCAGAGCAAAGGCACACACATTATCTAAACAAATTTTATTGTGAATGGTATCTTAGAATCAGACTAGATTAGAGAAGTTTATGCCCCTAAATTATAGAAAGGCAAACAAATGCAAATAAAAATAGGAGATTTGTCTCTAAAACATTCAGAGCTGCTCAGATAAGAGCTATTAATTGAATACAAAGTGCAAGAATATTAGATTCAATTTAAGATTCGGAAAGACTGCTTTGCTTGGGCAAAATTCTTCTAAAATTAGGGTAATTTATTTTTTAAGATTTTTTTGATATTTCAGTATGGGAAATATCTTGAGGCTACAGTGAACAGAGATGGTGTTTTCTTGCTTCATAAAGATGCTGAGGGGGAGTTCATCACGATCCAAATGTCTTGAACTATGAATGATTTTGATATAATTTTGAAAACATATGAGACAAAACCTTTCAATAATGACACTTTGGCATTTTCAGAATGAAGGTTGTTCCAAAACTACTCTTCAGAGTAAGTGAATTTTTAATATAAAAATTTTTGAAAGTTTGAAGAACAGAACTGTGTGGTACTAAAATATTTTGATGTTGAGTGTTTCCCTTACCCCAAGGCTACTTCTTCAAATTTAATTTCACATGAAATTTTGAAATATGCTTCATTTCAATGTGAAAACATATTTGAAGTGATGGTATTTCTGGGTAAACAAACAAAAAATTGCTTCCTGTTTATTTGCAAGTGAACCTTATCAGTCGAAGATCTGCTGCTTTTCCCAACCAAATTCTTAGATGAATAAATAATGTCAGAAAGAGAATTATATACAGATAATTAGATGTTTTCAGTAGCCCTTTTGAGCAGGGAAAGTGAAAGACGAAGAAATAAAATGAAACAAAGCTATTATTATGGCAAAATTTGTACTCATTAGCATCAAGCTGCACATTTGTGCACAGGAGGCAAGATGTGACAGCCTGGGCTCCCTGGTAGGTGGAGGTCACCTACCCTGGCCTTGTAGCTAAGTTACAAACATATGTACCTACACATTTTCAAAATTTATATACACTTTTCATAATATGTATATATTTGAATTAAAACCTCTTGCCTTTGAAACCTACAGCTAGGTCTGATTGCGCCTGAGCACAGAAATGCAAAACCCCCTCAGCTGCCCTGGGCCAAGGCTCCCATCCTGTGCATGCAGGAGGGAGCAGGTAGTGTGTGCAGGGGCAGCAGGCAAGGATAGAGACCAATCCCTGCTCCAGGGACCCTTACTGTGCCAGAAAAATGAGTGCAGCCCGTCCCCTTCACAGCATGGGTCATTGTAGGGGGTGGAGTACAAGCAATCCCACTGTGCTTTATCACCTTAGAGGTTTGGTTTGTCTTGGGTGCTGCTGGGCACCCTCCCAGTCTTTCTGTCTGAGAAAGGATGACTCCTTATGGAGAAATGTCTTGGGTGGATGTTAAGTCAGTACAGAAAGAAGTACTACATTCCCAGAATGTGCCTCAATTTGGCAAGAGACTTAAGAAAACATGTAAAATATTAAGGTTATGAGTGGTTCTTTTAGCTTCAGAGGTGGTTTGAAACCCTGCTGTTATCTCTGCTAACTGAATTCAAATCAGCCAATACAAGATGTCACATTTTTTAACATTGGCATGAGCCAAACATTATTAAGAGAGTGCTAGAGAGCAAGCCACTTGGACCGAAACCACTGGGACAAAGAGAAAATGCACCTGTTATGAGGTCAGATGTAAACAAAAAATTCCAAAGTTATCCTCAGCTGTGAAAAGAGAGCTGGGAGCAGGGGAAAGGCTGTGCTGGGCAACCATGAACCATCAGACAGGGATCAGAGCATCCCTCTCTGCCAGTGTCAGTTCACCCTTTGCGTGAGTGACAGATTTATTTTCTGATAACAGCTTCTCATGAACTCTAGAGATACCCTTGCATTTTATTTCCTGCTGAGACAACTAACACAACAGCGTGACACTGGTGTTTTTTTCTTTTCCATGTGTACACAGTGATGGTGAATCATGAAGTCCTCAAGACAGCAAAGAACTGGCTAAAGGGATGCAGCACACAAGCTCATCATCCCCCAGATATTGGAAGAACTGGATTTAAATATAATTCATCTGAAAAGGCCAGAGAAGCAAATGCTTTCATTGTATCCTGTTTTATATGGTCTTCAGAAAAGAAACATCATCAAGGGAAAAGAAGAAAAGAAAAAGGAGGGGAAAAAAAAAAAAAGAAAAGAAGAAAAGTACCGTAGCAAGATTAAGGACTGATTTAGATTATTTTTGTAGTGAGATTCACCACGAATCAAGAGAAACCTCTTTTTTACCCCTGCTAAAAGTCCTCAAAGCAGTCCATGTTTCTGTCTAGTTCTTCAGTTGTGTATTGTGCAGCACTCAGAACCAATTCTGTTCCAGGTTTGGTGGGTTTCCTTGTTTTGGTTTGGTTTTGTGGGTGTTTGTTTCAGTGTCCATAATCCTGGACTGTCCTGATTTGGTGAATATGAAGCTCGTGCCTATGCAATGTTTATTTCTCAATTTGCTTTTTTTAAACAGTGCACTGATTTGTACAGGACTGCTGTTGGGGAGGTACCAGGCTAGGACTGACAGACCAGCTCTGAGGACAGACAGCAGCTGAAAAGCCTCTCAAAGGAATAGCCAGAAGTGACTGCAGCTCAGCAAGGGCACGGACTCTGTAGAGTGCTTTTTGGTTTTCAGATTAAAGGCACTGTAGAAGTGAGAAGTATTATTTTGAGACTGCCTTTCAATTTGTTATCTCCACAGATGAGTGCCCTGGGCTAGCTCTCCCCATGTAACTCTTCTCTCTGCCCAGGGCTGTTCTCTAACCACCTACTTCAGGAATATTCAACTTAAAAACACTTCTTTCTTTAAAAAATGAGTGAAGTTGAAAAATTGAACAATTCAGTACTCACATTAAATACAGATTTAGATAAGTATGTGTTATGCATAACTACTTGGTCAAGGTTTTCTGATGCAGGAGGTTTTCTGCTGGTTCTGTTTTTAAATACTGAGCCTCCAATATCTGAAAGACACGGCCTTCTAAGTGTGCTCGGTCACCTCTAGTTACAATGAAAACATATCAGACTCCTGGGACACCTCAAGGGTGGGAATATAAATGTTGCAACTGTGTCCACTGATTTTACATAGCGTGTCTCTTAGGGATGTAGCTTAAATATGTAACACACATAAAAGTGGATCCTTGTCTGGGCAAAGCTTCTTTTGGCTTATTTAAAATAGCTGGTTCATAGCCTACCATATCTTATATCCTACCTATCCTGATATTCTATTTAAATATGTAATTCCTTCTCACTCAATACATGTTTCATATGATCAGTTTTGTTTTGCCATCAAATAATTCACTAATAGGCTACCATGCATAAGTTGATTAAACAGAGAAAACAAATACCCCAAGCCTCTGCGGTGGCACCTAAGTGTCACTAACAGTGGACAAATAAAAAGGATGATTTAGCTTTGTGAATAATTAAAGACATGTCAAAATACAGAAGGAAAAAATGTTTAGAGCTAACCATATTCATTCATTACTGAATTTGACTTGATTAGTAATTTCCTCAAAGAATAAAAGATTTCTTCACTGTTCCAAAATAATTAATTGAAAATATTTGATTTAGTAAATGAGGGATGGTAAATAAATTTTCCCTGTTTGGATGATTTTTACCTTTGAAATAAGTATTTTAAGTTCATCTTTCACAACTTTTTTTTTTTAAAACATTTCCAATATTTCCTGACAGTAAACCCATCATGTAGAATATTGATTTAAAATAATGCAGTCACGAGGGGAAGAAAAAGTGAAAGACCAAAATTTAGAAATTTTTTAAAAATTGAAGTAGTTATTTTCCAGTAGCAGTTTTGTTAACTACTTCTTTCCACCAGGCAAAGATGTTTTGCTCAGATTTCCTACAATTTTCAAAGCAGTAACCTGAAGATACCCAAACAGAGAGACTGGGTTGTTTTTTTTTTTTAATGGTACAAGATAAAAGGCAGTATTTTAAGACCACTACCAGCCATGTGGCTGGAGGGCAGTCAGTGGGACCCAGCAGTTCACAACACCAGCGTCCAGCAGTCACTCTCACCACACCATGCTCCAGTCCACACAGCTCTGTGTCCAACAGCTGCTGCCTTCTCCCTGGAGAGAGTTGGAGCACAGCTGGACATGAAGCAAAAGAGACCCTACTTGCCTTTCTTTTTTTTTTTTTTTTTAATTAACCAATTCCCAAAGGTGACCTTGTATGGCTTAACTCAGTTCTGGCACACTGATGATCCATCACTCTGTCCAAGCCACACATTGATAATAGTACAATGCACTAATTCTGTTTGCTGTGGCATTTGAAAATAGCTTGTGTTGTGCATGTTGATGGTTTGGGGTTAATGTTAATTCTAGATGGTCCTTCTGCCAGACAAAAGGCTGTACAGTTCCGAATAAGTTTCTCAGAGGTTAAGTTTCACTTACATATTTTATTTTTCAAGTTTACCTTGATAGAATGTATTTTCTGTAAACTTATGCCATTAAGCATTAATTCTTATTCCAGTGCTCATGATTGATCAATTTCTATATAAAGCTTTAAAATCAATTCTGTCCAGAACTAATGTCTAGGTTAGAGATTTATAAATATTCATGTCACTTACCCTCTCTAAATTCTGGCACACTAGAGAATTTATTTGCCTCTTCAGGAACTTTTCTCAGCATTTAAAACTACAAAACAATACTTTGGGCACTTCCTTGGCCAATTCTGACAGGAATTTTCTCTGTCTGCTGATTTTTAAAAGTTCAAACTTAATATATGCTGCATTACTATTGAAAAATGTATCATTCCATCAAATCTCACCTGTCATCAGTCCTGTCCTCCTCGTGTGAAACAGACCAGGGGTCAAGTAATCTGCATTTCAGTACAGTTATGGTTATTTCTAATAGATTCCGTCAGTGCTAGACAAATACAATTTTTAGTATTTCTCTTTTCCCTGAACATTTATATGCCAATGTTGTTCTTCCCCTAGCCCTAAACTATGGAGGGGATCACTCATTCATCTCATTCCTCAGCCCTGCTCCATTTCACAGCACTGTTCTCTCTCTCTTTGATGATAACTTTCACACTGAGGTCTACATTTGCCATGGCCACTGCCCAACACTCACTCACTCGCTCGCTTGCTCACAGCCAAGCCTTTCTGTGGACACTGGGTTCAGGGGTGCACCTTCATCTTGGGCTTTGGCCCCTCTCCTCCCTCACCTCATTTGGTATTTCCCTCTTTTCCCCCCGCTCTGTGCCTTGCTCTCCTGTTCGTTTTACACTTACCATCACTTCCTGGTCATTTCCTTTTGCAGTTTTGCCTCAGTATTTTAATTTTGTGGGTGGATTGAATTACAGGAGATTTAGACCATTTCACACCTACATTAATACAGCCAAAACATGATAATATTCCAGTTCATGAGTATTAACTATACACCTTCTGTTGATGCACCTTCATTTTCCCTAAATCACTCACAGAGTCAGGTCCTCTAACCCACAACATAAAAAGGAGAACAATCAGACAGCAGATAAGATAGCAGCAAACTCTAAAAATTATTTTATCACCATGCACTACAGAGTATTTAAGCTTCTGTGGTAATATCCTCATTGTTGGCCTGATCTGAGCCGACCCATCTACCAGTAACTGATAAATTATCATCCCTCAGTAGAAAATGAGAAAAAGCATGGAAACAGGAAGTGTCTCCCACTACATATTGTTGTAAAATATTTCACAAATGTGACAATCTCTAAGGAACTGCTACCTCTTCTTCAATTTTCCTCAGTAATTTCAGTAGTTATCCAGCACTTCAAGACAATTTGACATCTAATTCACAGTGTGAGGCCTTTTTGTCCTGCAGAAAAGCTACAGATCCAAAGGAGGATTTGTTTGAGAAATACATAGGTAATAAGAAGGATAATCAAGAACCAACAATACTCTTAGATATGCTAAAAAATCAGTATCTTAACAAAATAGAAATAACTCCTCCATAAAGTTACAGACGGTTGCTGATATTACCAGCAGCTAATTAATTCCATAAGAGTCCTGCACTTGTAAAGCACATAACCCTAACATTAACCTCAGCAAAAAGGAGTGTTCTTTTAGTTTCTAGATAATCTTAAGTTATAGATTTGTAGATAACTCTTGCTCTGAGATTAAAAATTATTTTTTTTTGTAATGCTAAACTCATTGGGGGACCCTAAATTGAACTTTTGTTACCTTTCTGATGTGAGGCTGCTCTATACTCAACTGTTTTATCAAATAGCTGATCCAAATGATTTTGTAATGTAAATATTTGAAAGACACAATATTACTTAATTGTATATAAGAGTTTGAGATTTTAAACAACTTGTTCTAATAAAGCTTTTAGTGTCTACAGGTTCTCTTATTTCCATAGTTCTGCTAATCCACTCAAGTCTATGGATGCTAATTACTTGTTATTGATGTCACAATTACTCTGGCCCGAGAAGATGTGCACAGCTGTATATGGTACACAGATATCTTACTCTCAGCAGCTCTCTAAAATTCAGTCAAAGCAAAAAAACCCAAAAAACAACCAAAAACGGAAAAAAAACCCAGCCTGCTTTATATTTCATTACATATTTGTTGGGATATTTCAGATTGTTTATATCAATAGACCAATTCTGACTCCAGGGAAAGTAGTGAATTACTCCCATGATTTGTCCTTGGGTGACTGTTGCCATCCTTCTTTAATGATCAGTCATTTCTCAGGTTATTTCAGTTAAAACACTCAAATGGGAGTCTCCAAGTTGACAAGTTTAGACCTACTAAAGTAATTTTCAGTGGATTTAAGGGAAAAGGAAGAAAAAAAAAAGATGAAAAAGAGAGATGTATTTTCAACTAGAGATTTAGAAAATATTAATAAAGTAAAGCATTACTTTCATCTGTTTTTGCAACAGACAGTTTTATTATAGAGGTGTATAATGGCCTGGGGGTATCCAGAAAGCTTGAGACAGTGTCGGTTTATTTAATACTCTTAATGTTCAAACAACCTCAGTACGAGAGCATAATAGCAATGACCTAAGAAACTCTGTCACCTCTCTCTCTCTTTCCTGGACAGTATATCAGCAAGATACTCGTCTAAGGTACAGACTTAGAAATCTGCATTTTGGGGCAATGCTTGTCTAGTTCTCAAGGGAGGTACAGAAGAAGACTTGACTACAAAGTCCCAGAAATTGTTGTGACACCTTGGGGAGTAACACAGTTACTCTCCTGCCCCCAGGCACTTGCTCTTGCCCCACTCTGCCCCTCCTAGCACCATCATGCTGACGCACAGCCCAGGGGCTCCTCAAATGTGCACTAAAAGAAGGCTGGAAGGGGTCGTGGGAGAACTGGCTTGGCAGGGCGTTTGAGGGGTGAGCAGAGGACACATCCTGCACCACCATTATCAGCAACATACATGGTAATACATCCCAAGCACTTACTCTCTGTTTTGGCTAAAAGAATGGTTAAAGTTTTACTTTCTGCGAATATCAGTGACAAGAAAATAGCAGCGGCATGGTCTGACGCTACAGCAAAGGGCAGCACCGGCTGCAGACTCCCATTCCCTTCCAGTGAGGTTGCTCCAGACCTGCTTGTGTACTGGATGTGTTCTCTGGCCTCATTTTGAGTATGATCTCACAAGTCCAGTAAACTATCATAAACAGGTGAATTATGCACCGAAGCAGCGTCTTTCCAGACAGTGGCTGGACTCTCAGAAAAGCTTTGGCAGCGGCCCAGCTCTCAGAAAAGGAGCTATTTTGGGTGCCCAGCTCTCAGTAAAGGAGCATTTTTGGCTTGCTGGGGTCTCTCCCAGCCATACCTCGGCTCAGGGCTCCCGCTTTGCTCTGCCTGGGTGCGCCCAGCTCCGGTCCGAAACGCTACGGTGACTGCCACCGCCCGGAGGCAGCGCTGACCTGCAGCTGCAGGAAGGCATCGCCTCCGCGGAACCGTGACTCGTGCTACCGGGACAAGGAGCCCGGCGCTGGGGCAGCTCGCCCCGGCAGCACGGGAACGGGAGAGCGGCGGTGTTCTCTCCCCGGGACTCACTGGATCACCCGCTTCGCTCCCGGGGCTCGGCCCGGGGCCGGAACCAAGCGGGTGAAGCAAAGGGGCGCCCAGCGCTTTCGGGGGAGCAGTGCTGCCCTCCACTGCGGGGCTCGCTGCCGCTGCCGGAAGGGTCATCACCCCAGGGCATGAGGCTGCCCAGTGCCACAGCCAGGGGGAAACTCTTCCCACCAAAGGAATCACCCGAACATGTGGTTTTGAGTCCCACCGCACACGAGAGCTGTATAATCCTTCAGCCTGAACTTTTCAGCCTGACCAGTCATGCAGACCAGTCCAAATTATACAGGAATATTCTTGTGGAAAGCATTGAAAATTACACATACAATTTGTATTTTGATCGTTTTCCTCAAGCAGGACTTCAGTACAGACTGCAAGGCTGGGCCTGATTCTTTAACTGCAGCATTTAACTTTCCCAATATATTAAATAATTCCTAATAAAATTTTGTAGCAAAATAGGGGCAGTTTAAGAAAAAACAAAAAGATACAAACCTTTTACTGCCTGGAATAAATACAAGCATTTTCTTTGGGAAAAATAAATACTTCTTATCCACGAGGCTGTAGAGGAAGTTGAAGCAGAAGCAATCACAGAGCAACTTCCAGAAGCAGGTTTATTTAAGAAGCCTTGTTTCTTTCAGTCACTATAAAGCCAGACCTATCAAAGAGGTCTGTCTTTATACAGAGGGAAAATAGGACTCATGGAATACCAAAGTGGAAATCCTTCTGAAGGTGGCTCGTCCAGGGTTTGGATGACAATGCTAGGTGGGTACGATAGCAATGGTATAGGTGCAATGAGCTTCACTGCCTGGGGAGCTGTGACCACTAGAGTATGCAGATAAAAGGGGTAATGAAGGAGAAATAATTAAGTGGATGTATAATAAGGACTTTATAACCCTAGAGGAAAACCAAGGATTTGTACAGCCATGCATTAGTCGGATTCACAGAAGAGATTTATTTTTAGAAAACACATGAACAATGAAAGGCCTCTTTGCTGAAATTAAAATACTAAGGTTAACTGTACTGATAACACTTAAATTAACCATAGATAATTCTTTCCAGTTTTCAGTGTTGTGAATATCTTTGTAGGAAAACTCAGAAATACAAGAGCAGAACTTGTCCACTCACAAAAGACCATAGTCTAAAAAGGCCAGATCCTTGTGTTACCTCACTTGAGCCAAATCACTGAACTGAAAGCACAAACCAGAAGGAGGCATGAATCGAAGTATTATCCTTGTGCATTCCAGGAGCACGGGAGGAGCTGAGGTCTGGGGGAGGACTCATAGGTCCAGGCAGGCAGCACACAAAACTAGCTCCTCTCTGTTTTATTTATTTATGCACAGAGCGCATCTATTCTGTGAACACAAGATTAGCCACAGGATCCTCAAGTTATTACTATTTATGGATATACATGTTAGCATAAAATACTACCAGCCCCAAACTCCTCCCTCGGTTTTTGATGAAGAGTTATTATCTACTAATAATTAGGTTTAATGTTCCCATATACTAGACTTCAGAACTTGTTTACACCACTTCATGCCAAAGCTTCAAATGCATTAAAGGGGAAGTTCATTATTTTTGATTTATAATTATCTATGACAAGACAGATCTTAGACAAGAGCAGAAGAGAGCGGGAAATTATCTACTCATTCTCTGTTTATGCAACTACTACAAAGAGGCATGTGATGGCTTTGGCCTCAATCCAGCTACCATTCATCTCTATAGGACTCTTTCTATGACTATCATACAATAATCATGAAGCCCTTATTTATCTTCTACTAACTCAGGTGTAGACAAGCCATTGCTCTCAGGCTACAAAGATCCCAAGATGGTGCCTCATGGCCAATGAACCACCAAGTGACAGAATAAAACATTTTGTTGATATATGGCATTATTGTTCTCCTGAAAATAAATTTTCCTGTAGCCTTGGTGATTCATTTTCCTACGATCCCCATGTCATTAACTATCAACTGGGAAAGTCAACTACACCAGTGCAGCTCTGGGAAACCAAAGCCAAAAAAAAAATCCCAAACCAAAAAAACCAATCAAAAATAACCAAATCAACCAAAACTTGTTTAAAACCAGTAACACTTGACAGTTCAGTTATGCCAGCTCTGGAGCCAGTTTGCTCCCTGATGCAGCCCCTGTGCCCTGAGCAGGGTGACCCAGCAGCAGCCACCTTGCCCCCTCCTCATGCCCAGGCAGGCTGGTCCAAGGCTCACCAGCCCAGGGGGCTTTGGCAAGTGCCTCCACACCCCAGTCAGTCCCAGACCCCCTCAAGCTCCAACCCTGCAGCACTGTGGCAAATACGACTTGACAAGCAAGCCTTGGCACAGTCTCTGCCCGGCTCACTGCATCCCATCTCCGCCTACCCCCATTCATTAAACCTCACAAAGGCATGGAGCAGTGGGGAGTTTGTCCCCACAGGAGACACGCTGGTCAGACATCTCCAGTTTTATTATCAGGGTCTTTCCCACATTACATTGGAGAGCTGATTCAAAGTAGTTTGTAATTGTATAGTCTTCAGGTCTTTGCCCTACTCAGTATCTATGTGTTTTTTCCTCCTCTCAGTCTATTAAAAATGCCATGTACAAAAGCCTAATGATTTCTTCCCCTCTTCTAGAAATCCTTTTTAGAGTTTTGACCTCATCCACACACATAAGTATTTTATTCCCAGTAGCTGCTAGTCTCATTACCCTTGTCTTACTTTGGGCCACAAATTTATGATTTTGTTTGCTGTTTTCTTGCATGCAATTCTGTGCCTTATTTATTTTCCCAATGTTCCTCTGCCTGCTGTCTTAACACAGTCCTTGATCCTAGAGAGACATATCCTGCATCTTTTTGCTTCAAAGAAATCACTTTCCCTAGTGATTTTCCAGCAATAAACCTCTAACCTCTTTCAGAGCAATACGAAAATTCACATATATTGTTTTTACTTTTAGTCTGCATATTCTTGCATTTGTGCATATAAAATATTTTACCCTTGAATATAAAGCTGAAATTAAAAATAATAAAACAAATTAATTGCTTGCATCCTCCTATCTATTCTAAACTACATTTACAGAATTTATTCATTATTACATGAGCATCTCACTCCCTGGTTCCTAACCCGGCTGCCTTATAAATATAACAAAGCTTTCCTCCTGGCATAATTTGCTGCTTTGTTTTTCTTCCCCTTTCACCTCACTCTGCAACCCGATTATCCATAGGGAGTGGCACAGGGCTGCAGCAGGGAGCTTTGGCTTTCTCTTCTGTCAGCAAAGGATAATTCAGAGCAGGATGGAGTCCGTACCAGGTTATACTAGGGCTGGGTTTTACTCCTCCTAGGTTTGAACTGGGAAGAAGCAGAAATATGTCTTAAAGCTCTGTCACTCCACCTGTACAAAGGATACTGAAATCACTACCCAGTGAATTCAAGTTGTCATTTTTTTCTGAAACAAAGACAATTGAGGCCATATACCACCACCTTCCCCAAGGCAGGGTCACCTCCCATAGCTGCAGTGTGGTGATTTTCCAGCTGCATCCCTTCCCTCCTGGGCAGCCAGGGTGGGTGGTCACACACCTTCCAGAGCAGGGCTGCACACCTCCTCTCACCCGACCCAACAGCTTCAGCACCTGATCTGCCAGTGCTGGGAGTTACTGACAGGATTCAGCCTGAGCAGAGCAGCTACGAGTGGCAGAGAGAACCTTTCAAATTTGCAGCATCAGCAGCATTTGAAAGACAGAGCCACAGCATGTCTTTGAGCAGATGGGGGACAAGAAGGTCTTTATATACAGATTGCACAAGCACAGTTAGGCATGTATTCACTATTAGTTTTAAGACAAAGGCAGCAGGGTTGTTACTCTTTTCCAGTTAAATCTACACATTTTCAGTCCCAAGATCATGCCTAAACCAATGTGCTTTAAATAGAGGCAAATGTGTCCACCTGTACTGTTGAAAGTAGTTGGCAGTTAACCCAAGGGAAATGCTGGGATAGGGATAGGTGAGAAGACAAGGCTGGCTGAGTTCACATCCAAGAGGCAGTGTGCAGGAAAGACCCTGGTGTAACAGCCCAGGAGAAGGGAGAGAGGCAAAGCAAGAGCCAAAGAATCCAACTGCTGTCCCAATAAATTCTTATTCCATAAAAAGACACTGAAATTAGACAACATCTACGCATCATAGTAGCTTCCTTTATATATAGGCACGTAGTTTCTAGTGACTGATGGTAAGTAAGCAGAGCAGTTGCTAATTTTATTGTGAAAAAACCCAGAACAACACAGTGATTTCAGATTGTTCAGTCTGAAAGTGACTAACACAGAAAGAGAAAAGGGCTTCTGATTACAGCACCTGCAAGAAGCTCTTCAGGCTCCTCACCCCTGTAAATGTTCTTTCAGCATTGAATGTGCCTTGAGCTCTAGGGTGCCTTGATTGTATGCCATTAGAAGGTATTTCCAGACAGATGTGTTAAACAAAGCCTGCAATTCTCCAAATACAAATGTGCCTTAGTGAAGAATGTTTATATATGAAAAAATAATTCTATTTTTCAGATATTGCCTTGTCATGTGACACATTACAGTTGGAATTGTAGCATTTTATATGTCTCAACACTGAGAGATTTTCACCATAGAGCATTAAATATTGAATCTATAGTTAAATTGAGATATTCAGTGGATGAAACTGGAGCTAGACAAATGCAAAGCAGAAATATGAAAGATTTTGAATAAAAAATAATAAGTAACCTAGTATCAGGATGCATCTGTTATTCTAAGACTTCTGAAGAAACCTCACTTTCCCTCCATGATCTAGGAACTCTGAACTACCATCAGCTGCTGACTAATGTAGAGACAGTTGTTTGCTGAGACATGGCTAGAAGAGTTTGTAACATCCCTAATATCCTGCAGTTATGAAGATTCCTCCTGTGCACTGTCTTCTCTGCACTTGGAAAAACTCTGTTTTTCCAAAACATGGATATGGCCAGAGAATGTCAGCACAGGTGAAAGTCCAAGATCTGGGAGTTATAGGCCAGGCTTATTCCTTGACTTCCACTCACCTTCAGACTATCTAGAAGTCAGTAAATTAGCGGTATTTGAACTGGGAGCCAGGGCTTTTTTTGAATGAGAGTTTTTGAGACTTGTGATCCCTCAGCACATATCACACTGCACTAAAGCTCACAGTGAGCCTCTTTGCTGGGGCAAACCTCCCCCCCAGCCACCTGTGGGTCATACTATAGCACATTCACCCTAGGTCTTCTCAAACTCACACCACAGCAAGCTCCCACTGCACCTTCTACATTCCTGTTGGGAACCAGTGCTGCAGAAAGATTTTATCTACTTCCTAGCTGTGCAAAAGCAAGTTTCATCTTTACTTCTGAGGCCACAGACACCTGTCAAAACATGGACCTAAACATTTCTAGAGTTTGCTGTCTTCAGCCTCCTTCCTATTAGGCAAAAGAACTGCCCAAATTTGAACCCATAGCCTGCTGCTTGCCAACATGCCTAACTGAACCATCACATTGCTGTTAGATGTTCCAGCTGTGCTATTCATTTATTGCTACTGGGTTACTTTACCAGAAAAACACACAAAGTTCAGTTTGGAGTGTCTTTCATGTTTGGGGATGGGGGAGGTTTGTTTTCTTTTTCTACATAACTGAAATATTTCTTCCACTTACTTTTTAACCTTCAGCAGCTCTGGGTTTTTTGCTAGCCTGCTACGTGTGGTTGCTCCTTAGTTACCATGACACCCACTAATGTGCAGAAGGTTAGAGCCCAAGAACAGAAAACAGCTGAGTCACATGAGAAGATGGACAAGTTGTCAAGCAGATAGCTCTAAAAAGCACACAGAGGCTCCTTGGCTGACGTAAATCAGAGTGGCACCATTGAAGTCAGAGTTATAAATCTCTCCCTCTGACTTGGTAAATACCTTCAGGGATCAGAGCTGCACCTGTAATTCTGTTGATGTCGCTGGGCTTTTAGGAACTACAGCTACAGATCTCTGAAATAAGCACAAACACAGATGGAAGTATGTAATTCAGCATTTATCAGAAGATATTCAGTGACTTTCCTGGAGGTATAACCAAAAAAAGTGTATGGAATATGAACACTGAAAGAAAAGCAGAAGTAAAACTAAATTTCAGATCCAAAGGACATGGCACAAGCTTCTCCCTGCTCCAGACAGAGACTCGACTTTGAACATCTTAAAATCCAAATGACTGACAGGAGTTTCACATTTTCCTTCTTGTGGGAAAGTAAAAGTTAAGAAATGCTTCTGCATTAGAAGATCAGGATATATCCAGCTCGGAAGGCTTTGTGGCAGCCGTGAGATGGGTAAGTTGATGATGACACCGCTTGACATACCGGATTGCCTTTTTATTTAAATGGGTAAAGTCTTATCCCTAGTAAGGTAAATGTGACTTCTGCCAACAACTTGGGAAACTGTGTTATGTTTGCTCTAACAACCATTTAAAGAATCAAATGAAGCCTTTGGGAATAAAACACAGCCTTCCTCATGCTAGGTTCACCTGTGGGCTGGGCTTGGCAAGTTCCTGCTTCCTTGGACACTTGTTCTCAGGTGGGCTCAGCGCACCAGCCCCCAGCATCACCACATCAGAGAAGAAAAACGAGCAGTTAGCTGACTGAGATCCAAAATAAAGCTCCTAAGAAAAGGTTATTTCTGATCTGTTTTTTGTTAAGGCTCTACAAAAAGCTGCTATTGCAGTTAGGGTGGGGACAGGGCTGTGCAGCAGGAGGTGAGAGGGGCCCGAGGGCTGGCATGCTCCAAAACTGCAGCATGACACTCAGTGCCCTGTCCTCTGCAATTGCATGGGGGAAAGCCCAAACTGTGTTTCTGCTGCCAAGTCAGGGGGCAAAACAAATGTAGACACGACTTTTTATAAAGAGGTCCCTAACAGAGTCTGAGATTTCAAAGCATTTTTTACTGCTCCTCTATCCCTGAGTGAAAAGCCAAACCCCTGAAACTGATTTTGCCTTTTCAGATTGGCAAGCCTTCCTGATCAGACAGAGAAATGATGGGTTTTTTATTGGCATCAGCATTAACAAGAATCCAGAAAGCCACGCCTGTCTAGCAGCAGTTACTAGGGATCATCATGCTTTGTGTGCAGCATCATTAAGACACCAAATGCGAGGCTGAAGGAAGGCTCCTGCTGCAGCCTGGGCTCCCACAGGAAAGCAGCGATGCTGTCTGCTGAGCCTTAGTGTGCTGCTTTTCTTCCACAGCCTTGTATGCGTGAGTTTGTGGTTTTTTCCCTACTCCTGTCCACAGCAAGTTGTACTGCTAAAGTGTGCACAGAGGCACTGCAAGCAGTTCAGGAGCCAGCAGGAGGTTTTCCTGAGCTGCAGCAAGGGTTTTCAGTTCTGTGTCACTGAGGCATGCTCCCAGGAGGCCTGAAGAGCACAGCGCTGAACAGCACTAGCAAAGTTTGAGAACTGTCGAGATCAAGGCACTCAGCATTATTAATATTCATGCAACTGATCGAGTATTGTAACTCCAGGCCTTTTTTTCCTACAAATAACTGGGGTTTTGAAGTTTCTTGCTGATTTAGAAGCTTTATTGTGTGGCAGTAGCCTTCTGAGCATCAGTGAAGACGACAGTTGAGAAGATGTTCTGGCTGAGGAATTTTTAAGTTGTTTTCTAGTAGTGCTTCTTCTAAAGGGTAATTCTACAAAATAACATGTGTAGGCTCATTGCTTTGCTTAATAGAAACAGTGAAGAACCTGAACCGGGCAGAACAACAGAAGAGATATTATGTTATCTTGCCTTTGTTCAAGCTTGTGACGTGGTTCAAGCCCATTATACTCGCCAAGCGACAATAAATATTTGACCTGTGAATGCTAGAAGGGAATTCATCCTCATTTCCTCCCCCAAGATTACATAAATCTGAATGACAAGCTATTTAATCTGGGTAATAGTTAACAGTCTCTGATTGCAGCTGTTAATATTACCCAAAGGAATACCAGGTACTAGTCAAGAGAGCTGTGGTAACACCTAGCTAATGAGATCCATATTGGAGGATACTCAGACTAATAAATTGATTTCCATAAACACATTTTAAAAATAAAAAATAATTGACATTTATAATAATAGGGTCAGAAAGAGGGTCCAACTATATAAGAATCCTTTACATTTTTGGAGATTTATTTGGACTGTCTCTGAACATCCTGGAATTACCTTCAGCTTTACCTCTCAGGCACCTGAGACTACTTTTTACTTCTGGTAAGAAATTGCTTTCAGTCTAGTTTCTTTAATTAAAACTTTTAAAGCATTTTACATTGCATGCATAGCTTTCACAGAACCATCACCTCTGAAAGCATTGATGATCTTTAGAAATACTCTTGCAAAGCACTAGGGAATCAAATGGAATCAAAAATGTGTTTTGATGTTTTCTCTCACTCTCTTTTTAAAATTTTTCATTTATTTATTTATTTATTTAAAAACTCTCTTTCCCACTGATATTTGGTGATCTCTAGTTTTTCCATTTTGGAAAGAGGTTTTATACTGCACTGCTAACTTGTGTATGTGAGATAGATGGAACTTAATCATCTGAAGAGATCACTCATCACAGCAATTGTCAGGGCAGTAACACCTTCTCTCTTCAGGGTTTCCTTTTTCAGCAGAAAAAGACAAATTCATGGTATCATTTTTTTCCTCTCCCTCAAACCAGGGTCATCCCTAGGAGCCTATTTAGCTCTCTACACTACTCGCTTCTGAAAAATCTTGTGTCACCTGCCCCAGCAAAGCTATGCTGTGGAGAACAAACCCACAGCTGTCTGCTTGGTTCCTTGGGTAATATCTGTTGGTTGTGCCTTCGAAAAGAAAGTTTGGGAATTCTCTCTGTGAAGCTGGGCTCTTGGATGCAGATATTTTCAAACATTCCCTATGTGCTTAATGTTTCTCTTTCCTGGTTCATTTGGCTGCTGTTTGATTTAATGTGATATGCATTTACTTGATGAGAAAAAGCCTTTTTTCAGGTAAAAGAGGAAGCCAGAGAATGTAGCACTGGGCTTTAACCCTGCCATTCAGGAGCCACTCTTCATTACAAATTTTAATCACTTTCTGTTAAATTGTTGCAAATTTGTTGAAAAAATACCCCAAAGAGCACAGAGCTAGTTTCAAATGTTAAACCTTCTTGTCTTTCTATTTTCGTTAAGGCCCCAGCTGAAGCTAAATAAAAAAAGTTAGCAGCCTGACTGGCTAATCAAAACTATTATTTTGGAATACACGATGAAGAGAGGAAAATTTTTCCTTTTTCATATGGCTTGCCAGATTTGTATAGTTTTCAGATTCTATTGTACAATTCGGTGTAACAGCTATACCTTGATTTTTCTAGTACACAGCCAAGTACTTTGAAAGCTGCACTTACATTTTTCCTCCCTTTCTGTATGTATATGTGCAATTAAAATATCATTATTGAAATATAAGTAGTTAAGTCGATTTATTCAGGAGCAACACAACTACAGAAACTGACTGTATTTTCTGCAGTCATGGGAGAGTTTCATTTCCTTAGGAATGGGAGAAATAAGAATGAACTCCCAAGGAAAAGAAAACCACACAGGGAACAAGTTATTATCTGGAGAGCATGAAAAGTACTGGAAAAAAAGTTCCAGGCCTATATTAGTTTGCCAGTATTTTTGGTTGCGATATGTAGTATCAGAAAAGACTCAAAGGCTAGAATTTGATGAGATACTGTTGCCACTCAGGGGCAGTGCTAATAGCCTAGTTCAGTTAAAGTGAGAGCTGTCTGTCCCAGGCAGACTTTGGGAAAGTTCTTTTAACCCCATTACACTGACATGATTTGTTTGGGGGACCAGGTGGCTAAAACATCAGAGTCCCCTTTTACAGACACATAATTACAATCAAAAGTACAAATGGCTCCAAAAACTTTAATTGATGAGAATTTTGTGTCACCTGTTACAGTTAGTATTCTCCAATTTAGCTGAATACATAAGTCCAATGTCTTTTATCACTAAGGCTGTCTTTTTTACATTTGTGCAAACGTTTTTGCAGAAACTGTTTTCCTGAATAATTGTTTTATAAACTGCAGCCATTGGTGGGGAGGGGGAAAGATGGTGATGACCAAAGGAAAATGGCTGAACAAAAAAATATACTGGAGAGCAGGACAGTGCCAGATAGTATTTTGAAATAAATATGAAATACAGGTATTCAGATTTATGTCAAGAAATGATACTTGAATTTTGTAGAACTACATCTGAAGACATGAACAAGAACCTAATGAAACTTCTGAGGAAAAAGAAAAGGGCTCTGCTACAATGTGGGGATATTCAGCTCTAAGATCAATACATAGCAGAAAACAGTGATGTTACCACCAGGTTTCCACAGTGGTTTCCTATGAACTGTTGTTTAATGGAATTATAAATAGTTTAAATATTGCAGCTGTGACTCAGTTATTTTCAATACCGGGGAATACCTTATTAGGATTTGCTCCCACCAAACCTTCTTTGCTTACCATGATAGTCAGGCTACCATGGCTAAATATAGATTACAGAAGAAAGTTGCTAACACTTTCAACTTCAAGCACACACTTGGACAAATACTATAAATAGGCGGATGTTTTGTAAACTAGTACTCGTCCGAGGCACAGACTACATGCTTTCCTGTGTGAATTTTTTCCCTGTGTTGCCTTTATGAGACAATTAGCTAGTCTTAGATATCTGAGCTCTCCTTTTATTACAATGAATTTCAAGTCAAATAGCAGCAAGAGACTGACAAAGCTTGTGAGCAGCAAGCTTTCAGGCAAGCTGCCCAATGTAGTTTTGCCAATACACTGATCTGCATTACCCTTGCTATGTCTGCCCTGATTTCACCAGGGCACAGTTAATTCTAGTTCTTCTGCTGGCTTAGTCCTAGTGTAATCACAGCCTTGGTGGACCTGACAAACTTTGTGTTTTGGTATGGATTTGGAGAACATTCTTAAATTGGTTCACTTGAGTGCATTATCATGGGTGGTAGTAATGGACTGGAATACACACCTGTAAGGTTTCTAAGATTGGAGATCTGAGCCTGCAGAGTTGCACAGGTCAGAGCAAACTGGGGTTCCGTTCCAAACATTTCACCAAACCCCATGTTTTTGGTTAAAGCCTTGTCCTTTAAAAGTACAATTTTGCATTCAGACAAAAAGAAAAACATTAGCAGCACTCTTGCATTAAAAGCAAATTAATCTATCAGTATGCAACACACTTAGGCCAGAGCTGTTTTAACTCACTATATTTGCTTCAAGCTACAGCCAGACATACAAAGGTAATTAACTCTATCATTGAAACTAGTATATTTGCATAGATGGTCTTTTGCCAGTCTTCTCACTGATTGTTTCTGTTTCTGTTCTTTTATACGTTCTTTTATACTTCTGCTAAAACCATTACCCTGCCTATAACAGAATGAGCAGAATTGGAGCAATAGAATAAGTGAAGAAAAAGCCCAAAGGTCTTGCATTGTATCATCGCTGTAAGTATAAAAAATGAGGCCATTTTCCTGAGCCAGGGTAAGAATTCACAAATCCTCTCTGATATGATATTATTGCTAGGAAACTTATATGTAAATGTCCATAGGAAAGGAGGGTATTGTTACCAACACCTGGGGTTTCAGATTAAAATTTCCTGTTGATGAGATCATCTGTGCTATCAGCTCTCTGAGACGATGCTGCCACAACATTGTCCTTTATCTTTACTTGCAGTAAAGGGACTGCTGTAGTTATGTCTGGCTAAATGTTCATCAATGTTTGTTGCAGTAAATTTACTCCCTTTGTCTCCCAAGTGGGGATGAGGTTTGGGAAATAGGGTCCAGTTCTTTGACTACATCCATGAAAAATTGCCTCATCTATCTTGGAAAATTTGTCTGTCTTCCAGGCTTTTTATCTGCAACTGGGAAGTGTTAGGGGCCTTTACACCTCTTGAAAATGAGATCCCATATAGCTCTTTTCTTCTTTATCTGTTCATTTTATTGAAGAGAATATTTACATTGTAACTCTGCTTGAGCTCAGTATGTCCATGATGACCAGTTCCCCACAGGAATTAAGATGAAAGAAGATTTTAATTTTTATTTTCTTGTTATTACTTCTTTTGTATCCCGTCTATTTTGTTTGAATGCAATAGGTTCTATCTACAACCACGGTTTTATTGTCTAAGTCTGGTGGAATGTGCTTGCACACAACTCCAAAGCACTCAGTAATGCCATGGGAGAAATATGAATTATGCCTTACCGGTGACTCTAAAAACATTCTTGAAAAGAACAGCAAGAAAAGAGAGACAAATCAAATGTCTGTCTGCTGGGAAGGAGATGGTTTCAGTTCCATCATGCAAGGTATTTAAAATGACCTTTCCAAGGTCAGCCAGGACAGCAGTTTCATTTGTAGAGAATTAAAGCTAGAACTAACTGCGGCTTTGCTCGGAAGATTGCCTATCAAAAAAAGGAGCTCTTTGCTTCTTTACCTCAAGTTTGTCATATCCTTACATGAAGCAGGGAGAGAGGATGTTTCATATCATTTAGGAAGTGGCAGCAGGCAGTCTGAATTGGTAGATTTAGTTTTAAGTATGGTTTTGACAGCCCACATGTAGCCTAAGCACTGCAGCTCAAAGGGTGAAGTTTGAGCCAGACGAATCAATCTGTATTTCACCAACAACGAAAAGTGTGCCTCTACTCCCTTATGGTTTGCTCATCTTGCCCCTTTTGCTACCTTTTGTCTGCTCCTGAGATTTTTTTCTCACCCAGCAGAACAAGCTGTGATTACGACAGCTGCTGACGCGGTGTCCCCTGCTCCATTGCCTGCCTCCTCCTACACCAGCAGCACAACAGCACAGCTTCCCCACACCTCTGGTCTGTGTTTGGCAGGGGGAAACCAAAACATGGATAAGAATTATGTTGCAAGCCAGGACTTCGTGTCTGGTGTAACTTCCTCCTCGCAGGAGTCCCGCTAAAGGACTGTTTCTCAGGCACCAACTGTGCCTCAGAAACCTTCCCCTGGCTAGGACCTGCACGTGTGTGCACGGCTGGTGGCCCCATTACATGGGATGCCAGCCTCTCCCATCCCAAACCCTGACAAATGCAGCCTCGTGTATGGGCAGGTTAGAGAGGCTGAAGCATCTGCCTGAGGCAGAGCTCAGTTTCCATTCTCATTGCTGCTGGCAGTGGGATGCACAGCACTGCTAGCCATTTGGATATACCTACCTGTAAACAATTGGAGAAAATAATCTCTAAAAAGTAAGGATTTAAATTTAAATTGCATTAGTCAAAATGGACTAAACCTTGTACAGAAGGCCTCCTTCAGCATTGTCATCATTTGGGTCCATGTTTTCCCACACAAAGAAATCCTTTATTCTTCCCTTTATCTGCAAACCGCTTACAAAATTTATCATAGATGCCTGATAAAACCAGAAATATGGGTGAATTAGGCAGATTTTTAAAATGGTGGTTTAGTATTTGAATGTGCTCCTTTCATTTGGTTTTTTTACCTTATTATTTATGGCACTTTAAAGATGACGTAATTACGATACAGGGTAGCTTTCCCCTATAATAACAATTCTATAGCAGATGTCTTACTCATGCATGTACCCTCTCTCTCCTGGCTAGCTCTCATTTTCATCATCTAATTTTCTATGCCTTTTAGCATGGAATCTTTTCAGTTACCAAGGTTGTTGACAGATTGCAGTCTTGCCATTAAGCTTAATACCAACCTCTGGTATGGGTGGTAGTCCATCAAGATTAAAAACACCACAAGATTAAAAATACATCTAGACAGACAGCAAGTATCCCTTCAGCCTGTAGGCAGAGTGCTTAAAAGCCCCAGTGTTTCTCTTCCTCTGCCACGATTTCATGCACAGTAATAACCTCTGGCAAGGTTTTTGCATTCTCACTGGATTGTATGTTCAAAACAATACAGTTCCACTTAAAATTGTTCTGTGTGTTATTTTTAAAATCAGTTTTATTGAAACTGTCTGTGTGGTGGCATTCAAGTCTGGCATATGACAATGTGATTAGTTCTGCCAATGCATTGATCTGCAGTACAATTCCTATTTTTATCCCTACTGTTTGAAGTATAGTCACTGATGACCACATTTCCATTAAAGACTGCACGCTGAACCATTTTAATCTGTGACTAATAAAATAATCGTAACATTTTCATTAAATCCTCAGCCAGTCTGAGCACTATCATCAGTGCTGGCAGAGTAGTGATCTGTTTCTTGAGCGATGCATCTGCCATTGTCAGTGATCTACACTGATTAGAAAGCCGACTTTTTCCTTCACTCCCAAGTAATGTGTACTCAGTATTAGCGTCCCAGTTATGTCTGACCTATGTGTGAATTTATTATTCAACTGGCAGAGAAAGAACACCACAATTAATAGAAAGCCAGTGGAATAAGCAATAGATCCAAGAAACAGGAACCAGTAACTCCTTGACATGGATAGGGTCTGAGGAGAGAGACCTATGTTCTCTTAGCTCAAGGGGCAGAGATCCATACTGCAGATACAGAAGTTTTAGCATTGTTATTCCCTTTGTAGAGAGCAAAAAATACATATGTTTTTGTAAACTTATGCAGAAAAAAACCTTGCCAAAATGAAAATATTATTCATGCAGTTTAATTCCTGCCTGCTTCAGGAATAAAAAGCCCAATTACCTGATTATATATTTACCTATTGCAGGGCTGCTTTGTCGTTCTGTGGAAAAGGAGAGTGATGTTCTGTGGGGAAGCAGGGCTCCCTAGTGAAGGAGGCTTGCTTCTGTCTGCAAAAGCACCCTTTGCCAATTTGTTACAATAAGCATAAGCTAGGCAGGAATGGATGTATGGAAGTTCAGCTGGTGAGGAAGGGACGTGCCTGCAGCTCTTAAGAGTGAGAGAGCTTCTCTGCTGCATTTTCCCAATTAATACAGGAGAGGTTTGGAGACTCAGGTGAGTTCAAACATCTCTTTTTAATACTTGGGAAAAGAAAAATCAGTTAAACAAGGTAACAGGAAAGGGTAAAGAAACACCAAGCAGAAGATGATGGAGAATAAGAAGCAGAATTAAAACCGAATAGCACACAGGAAAAAGCTAGTGGAGCAATTGGAAGGCTTTTAGTGCAGTCAGACATCCCATGGCCCAATGCTGGTGTGAGGTCTGGGCAGAGCAGCCAGTGTCTGCCTGGGCGTACCCTGACATGGCAAAAATCAGCCATGATCTTCGCAAAAGCGAGGAAATGCCAGACCTAAGGTCTAGTTACATGAGTAACCTTTATTTTGCTCTTGTTGTATAGGTTTTTTGATGGCAACACAGTCAAATACAGTTTTTTTTTTCCTTTTTCCTGAGGCTTAAGCTTTTCTCAGCAGCCAGGCTGAGTCCTGCATTCAGCCATCCCACACACTTAATGGTCATTAATTAAGTATTCGGTTTTTCCCTTTTTATTTGTTGAATAGGGCCGTATTTTCAGCATCGCAAACCAAAGGAGGCCTAGCGGAGCTCTTGTGTGCCGGCCACAACTCTGCAATAAGCTGTAGCATTAGTCCTGTGAGGAGTGGCTGAGGGTCGGGGTTGTTTAACTTCGGGAAAAGAAGGCTTGGGGGTACCATACCACTCTAAAATCGCCTGAAAGGAGGGTGTAGCCAGGTGAGGCTCAATCTCCTCCCCCAGGCAACTAGCAGCACGACAAGAGGACAGCCTTAAGCTGCACCAGGGGACGTTTAGGTTGGACACCAGGAAGAATTTCTTCACAGAAAGGGTAGTTTAGAAGGGGCTGCCCAGGGAGGAGATGGGGTCCCTAGAGGTGTTTAAGGAACGACTGGATGTGGCACTCAGTGCTATGATCTTGTTGACCATGGTGGTGTTCGGTCATAGGTTGGACTCGATGAACTCGGGGGTCTTTTTCCAACCGAACTGATTCTGTGATTCTGTTAGCAGCTCCTGTAAATAACGCTTGGTTTAGCCTTGGCAGAGCAGGGACGGGGTAATCATCATTCCCATTACTGGGTTCGCGGCGCCCTGAGCCCGACTGACGAGGTGCTGCTAGGGACAGGTGAGCCCCAGTTTCTGGAAGCACCGAGGACGACCAGCACTTCGCACCGCCGGCTCCGGGCGGCGGCCGGGCAAGGGGCACCGGCCGTTCCCATGGCGGGAAAGGGCGGGGCGGGCGCGGGGCCGCCCCCTTGTCCCGGGCTGAACCGCGCGGCCGCGGCGGCTCCTGCGCGGCTCCGCCTCGCCCGCCCTCGGCATCATCGCTCCGCGCCAGCACC
>VXBQ01002177.1:359480-494390 GCA_013400175.1 Phainopepla nitens
GGCTGTGCTCCGCCACGGGCCCCGGGGAGGGCCGAGGTCCCCTCCGCAAGTTCTGCCGCCCGCTTTGTGCCGGGAGCGGCGGCCCCCGCGAACAAAGGCGGCGGGCGGGCGGAGGGCTCGGACCCCTCCGTCCCGTCCCCGCTCCCCGCCCGGGGAGCCGAGCGGAACTGCCGCGGCCGAAAGTTGTGCAAGGTTGGGAGCGGAGCGCACGGCCGCGGTGCTGTGAGCCCCGAGGGTTTCAAACATCCCCCACCAGCTCCCTCGTTTTCCTTCTTTTCTCTGTAGGTTGAGTGGCTCCTAACAGACCCCGCGGCTGCCTCCTGCCCGCTCATTTACATAACACTTGGGTGGAAAATGCAGCTCTTCTTGTCGCGGAAAAACGTTATTGAATAGTTGCTCATTTTCCATGTAAAGTATTTTGAATGTGTTTTAAAAGCCAGGGGTAGCGTTGCCTCTTCCTGTTTATCGGAGTAGTTGCTGCTTCACGAGGCACGAGAGTGCTCTTACTCGTACTCCAGACCTTACTCCGGGGCTGAGGAAAGAAGGGTCTCGTTTGGGAATGGGACTGTGTTTGCTCGAGTTGTTTTGCTTTGCTTTTTAGGATTTCCGCCCCCTGCATAATTTCCCGCTGAGCAAAAACTGTATCAAAACTTGCAGTCCTTTAATAGAGTATCTTAACTTTCTCTTAACTGAAGAAAACAACACCTCAGTAGTTTGTCGGGGAAGATACAATTGTCTGCTAATGTTAAATTGTACTATTTGTGTGTTAAAATTTATACAGCAATTTGTTACATGTGAGGAGAATGTACTAAAAAATGAAGAGAGTAGGTTGAATGTCGTTTATTTGATGAGACAGTGTTCAGACAGAGATCCAGAAATTGTAACTCTTGTGTGGAAACTGTTGTCTGCATGAGTCCTCTTCACATCTTTCTGGAAGGAGACTAGAAAGACTTTGAAGAGGAAGGTTGTGGGGTTTGTCGGGCTTTCCATTAAAAGACGAGCATACAGCTTGTGAACATCCTGTGGGCCAGTTGCTAGGCGCCTGCTCTCCTGCGCTTTCTTTACCAGATGCACTTGAAAGCAGAGGAAAACAAAACGTAGCAGAAATGTACACAGTTGCTGAAGCTCTGAAATATATGGGTGTGAACAGAAGGCCATACTCCAGCATTCCAGCTATGGATGCTTGCTCTGTGCTTCAGTTTCTGGTACACTTTTGAGAGCACTTACTGCCTGTTTCTCAGCTGTATACTTCTCCATTCTACTGAGGAGACAGCCTCTGAAAACAGGGGAAAACCTAGACACCGATTGGAGTTTTAAGGTAGGCAGGGCACCTGATCTTTCACAGTTTCATTTTGAGACCAAGTTTGCTGAAGGTAAGAAGATTAATTTTCCTTAGTTTGAAGTATCTTCCCATCCTAAGATTTCTGTCATTGCTGCTGTTTTAAAAAGGGGTGTAAAGAAGTTGAACTCTACATCTGGTTTACTTCTAGCTTTTCTCAGTCGCAGAATGCAGGGAAGGAAGTTGCATTCTCTTCAGGCCACAGTGTTAAGGAGATGGTTGATTCTATACTGTGTTTAATATCTACAGGAGTGAAATTACACTATGTCCTTTTTTTCATGTGCCAATTACACTGATTTTAAGGCACTTCCTAGTCTCAAAGTTAAATCTGCCCTTTCTCCATCATCATCCAGTTGTTGACAGCAGCCTGTTTCTGTCTCTTGATGGCAATTATGCATTCTTGTTGGTGTTCCAGGTTAATAAATATCTCAAAGAGACATAGCACTTCATGTTGTTAAAAATATTTTTGTCAAGGTTTAGATTTTTCCTCCTACTGCAGCTTATATCTAATCAGTGTAGGTCTTTTGTTCAAGCTGAATAATATACTAATACAATGGTGTCTGTTTGGAAACATAAATGTTTATCAGAAAGTATGTGATTTTTATTTGCATTCACTTTAGAAAAGCTTTTACAACAAATAGCTTTTTAGTTTAGGAAAAGAAATCCTTTTTATCTTTAGACCTAGACTGACAAATTAACTTTACTTCCCCTTATTATGTACGCACGCGGTACTTTGCAAAAGTTTTCTTCATTACTTCAATGGAATTTGTTCTCTCTGAATCAGTAAAAGAAAGGAAAGGTGTGTGATGATTTAGGCCAGGCAATATTATTAAACAGAGAGGAATGCTACTCTTCTGTCTCTTTAGAGTAAAAATTTTTTAAAATTCACACGGCATGTAATGAACGTATTTAATCTTCTGAATCTTTTTGTGAAGAGCACATGCAATGACCGTATGTATATTACACTTGAAATAAAAGTAGCATAAAGACCTTATCTGCAGGGCTGCTTCAGCCTTGTTGTATGTGGACCGTGTATGTCAGGTAATTCTAGAAAGACACCGTAAACATTCCGTGTAACTGGACATGAAAATGTTCTTTGACAACGAAGTATTGTGCTTTAGTGCATTTGTGGAAACTGATGGATGGTTCAGTACTGAAGTGCTCTATGTAGTCACTGGATAGACAAAATCTGTTTACTGGGGTCACTGCTGTGGACATTAAGATAGTCTCTTGTGACAGCAAAGGCTACAAAGATCTTAGGTATTTGTTTGATGAAGACCTAGACCCATGTAGGCATGGAAACTGACTTATTTTTGTCAACAAACTTGTTGATCTTGCTTTGTGGTGGTACGGCTGCTGGTTATTACAGAGGCTCTTCTGGCTAAATCAAGCAAAGACAGTTTAGCCCAGTCTCCTCCATCTCTCAGTGGTCAGCAGAGGATGTCTGTGAAAGACTGTAGGCAGCACTAGATGCTTACAGGTCCCTGTCCCAGAACACTCCTCTGATTGCTATCAGTTTGTACTTTAGGGCTGTGTCATTTCTGTGTGTTTGGCAACCCTTAGTGGCTTCCTCTTGGGTGAACATGTTTGGTGGCTTTGAGAGAGGAATGGTTAAGTCCTTGTTTTGAGGTGAGTGGTTTTGAACAAATGTGTTGTCACGTGTATTGGGTACCTTCTCATTCCTATGTTAGGAGAGAGGAAGAATACCGAATCCCTGTCCATTCCTCACAGTTTTGTATTTAGTAGAAAATGAAAGGTGATTCTCCATCTTTCACTTTTTAAATGTTGTTGGTGAAATAATAAAGTAATCAATTTTTTACTCCCTTCTCTGTTCAGCCAAAATCAATAAATAAGTATAACTTATAGTATACAAGTATAGCTTGATTAGGCTCTTACTTAAATATTAGAATTTTATTATCTTTACAATATTGCTACGCATTTGCTTTTCTTCTTTGAAAGCTTTGCATACACAAGATGTTTTTTGTCTGTAATGAATGTGAGAAGCATTGTGGCTTGCTTGTGAGGGGACATTTCTTGGGCAGGCAAGAAGAGGGAATAGGAGTAATTAAACTGTTGCAATGTTGTGGATTCTCCCTGGATCTTTGCACCAGTGGTTCTGGTTAGCTACCCCAGCGTTTGTCCTGTATCAGTGCATATGCTGCAGTCATGTATTTTCTAATAGATCCTTGCTAGGGTTTTTTTTTTGTTAGTAATGTGGACATGATTTATGACTGTAAGGTCAAGTACTTGAAAAGTGAGGAATGTAAGAGTAAAAGGAACTACTGCATTCAGTTTTGTTCATGCTCACTATGGCAAAAAAAAAAGTGTTCATCTCCTCAAGACTGCTCATTTTTGCTAAATAGACAGATCTGTGTAATTCAGTAGCTCTTCTGTGTTTTGTTTTCTCAGTGCTCTCTGAAACAATTGCACTTATTTTTACAAGGGTTAAACAAGGCATTTTTTTCTATAATGTCATGCCTAACCTACCAGCAGTCATCTTTTCCCATTTTCTGGGGCAATTGAAGAAGTTACCATCAGCTGGAGGATACAACACTGACAGCTGGTTGGTAAGAGGAGGTGTGTGAGCTATTGTCCAAAACTAGCTTGCTTAATTCAGGTAAGATTTGCCCGAGTCTTCAGGTGAGAGAGTTGGCTTTGCTTTGTGCTGGAGGATGAAGTGTTGGGTGTGTGCTGTTTTGGTAGCACACTTCTGATGTGATGGTTACAGCAGCTCTGTGCTTACAGGTGGCTGCAACAGTGAGATTTGCTCTCAAACAGCTCTTTTTTTCCCAATCCAAATCTTTTCAACATGATCTGTGATGGCTGTTGCACTATAAACTGGTAGAATTTGTCTAGTTTTCTGACCAGACACAAATATGGCCATAAAATAAAGAAGTGTGGCATGTTTTAATTAAGATATAAAACAAACAAAGAAAAAAACCCCAACCAAACAAAAAATATTTGCTGTTTTCAGTTTTGTCTGTAATTTAGTTATACCAGTGTGATACATTTTGCAATGCTATTTGCTTCAGCTTACATTGAAAAAAAGGAAAAAACATTTTTCCCTTTAACACTCTTGTAAAAGGTTGAGTGATATTTGGATTTTTGTAACCCAAATACATTGTTATGAAACTGATGAACATATTGATGTACCTTAGATGCTTTGTGGGCAGGGGTCATTGGGATGTGGAGGGAAAGGAATGGGTTTCTTGAAATTGCTTGATCTGTGTGCTTTTTAAGCAGCTCCAGTGTCAGAGAAGCCTGTTGCAGATAGTGCCTGGCTAAGCTGGCCTAGGTGAGTCTAGTTTGTCTTGTGACCTGAGACTGGGTGGCTGTGTACAGCAGAGGGACAGCTCTGAGGTACATAAGATGAAGTAATGCTTCCTGTTCAAAGGCTGACTATTCAACGTTGTCCAAAATGTGAATGTTTTGAAATGCCCTTTTTGCTTGAAAACCTTTCAGTGGTGTGGATGGTGTGACTGGCCTGATACTCCTTCGGAGAAGCAGCACTGGGAAGTCTATGAACTCTTCAGCATGGGCAGGCTGAGAGGAAGTGCACTCAAGAGGGCAGGGCATACTGCTGAACATTTTCTAAGGACAAGAGCTGCCTCCCTACAGAGGCAGGAGGGCTGCCCTAGGGTGGAGCTGAGAGGCATGCATGTGCTGTGGTGAGACCTGGCCTCGTGGAGCTGGAGCTGTGGCGAGTGGGAGGTTAGAGGAAATTGCAATAGAGTTGCAATAATTTCCCCTTAAACTCTTCATAAACCTCAATCAATGAGTCTCGCCACTCCAGTATCCTAGGCTGTAATAATAAATTAAATCTTTCCCCTTCCAGTTCTCAGTCTTTGCACATAGGTGTCTCTTTGAAAATAAAAAATCTGAACTGATTCTGGGGTAATCTTTGTACTTGTTCCTATGTACCCTTTTCCTGTTCCTTAGTTTCTTGGTCCAATGTCAGAGCTTGTTGTTCTCCCTCTTCAGCACTTCATCATTAAGAAATGTTGCTCCGAATGGCTTGGAATGTGGGAGGTGACCTTTACATGATACAGGTTTCCAGAGACTTCCCCTGTGTGTTTCCTTGGTGGGTTTATCAGAGAACTTAAGGGTGGTGATGGAGACTCGATTGCACATGAAGTTTTCGTGGGTCCTTTTGATAGATTGAAGTATTCCTTAATTTGGTCATACAGAGTCAGAGTTGCTCAGCTGTGGCTTTGTGTTTTTGTAGGTTGTGGCAACTGCTGTGAATTTCAGAAGGACAGGAGCTGCAAATCCTGGGTGTGTGTTGTTGACAGTATCTACTTAAACTCTGCCCTCTTTGACCGTCATAATGTCCTTACTGCACGCACCAGCTCTGTGTTCTCACAGATGCTGCTGAATACTTTGGGAGCATGTGCCTTTCAGGATAAAGTGATGTTTTCTTAAAGGTGAAACTTTACATTTAGATGTGCTGTAGCATGCAGGACCTGCCTATGCTTATAGGGAATTAGTTTGCTGTATTGCAAAATTGCATGTGAAAGATTATTACTGTCTTTATGTAAAATATGTGATTTGCTTTATAGGATAGAATGTGTGTCTGTATATATCTGCAGGAATAATAGTCACGGGGAATTCAGAACTGAACAGGCTACTACAGGACAAGATACTTGTCTTACTAAATGACTAACAAGTCCAAAGCATCATAAGCCAATGTGGAAGAAAAGGTTTCAAGCTTCTCCCCAAGTTCCCTTTTTAGGAGGGTAAGCTGCTCAGTGTGTTCCCTGGCAAGTGCAAGCCTTTTCAGCATTGTAGCATGCTTCATGCTTGAGAAGTTGCTCACCAGCTATTGCAGTAGCTGCAGAATCTAGCATTTCTTTGCTAGACCTGACAGTAGTGGGTACATTGGTTTTGTTGACTTCTTCATTGCCTAATAAGGCTTTGAGTACTAGAGAGTATTTTCTTTAGTGTTCAAGGCTGTAACCATTAAATAATGATACCCAAAACTACAGCTATGGATTCAGACCTCTCTGAGGAAATATTACTCATCTTTTGTGGCAAGTGTGACCCCACACAGCTTTGCAAAGTGCTGAATCTCTGTTGAAAACAGGATGTCTTCACCTTTGCTTCACCATTGTCTGTCTTTGCTAAGCTGTGTTACTTGGGCCAGTAAACCTGCAGTTTGCCAGGAGCGTCTACTTCTCTTGCTGTTTATGTCTTGTCATTTTGTTTTGATTCACGCAATGATACTCAAAGCAAGAGATGATCTAGCACAACAGAAAAGGGCCCTGAAACTGTGATCCTGGAGATACCCTTGTCTAAGTTATTTTTAACATTTGTTTCTGAGTTCTGCTGTGGCAGTTTCATCTGCTGTTGCCAGAGCTGATGAGTATGTCTGCAGATCTGTGGCATTTCTCTGAGTGGGTGGATCACTGCAATGACAGGTAATTCTTTTTTTTTCTTTACTACAGAGTACAAAAGTGACAGTTTTTGTGGATCTTGAGGGCTAATCTTCAGCATCCTTTAAAGCATGCTTTACAAAGTTGCTGTGGCTTTCAGTGGTGTTTTTTTAAATTTTGTTTTTTTTNTGTTTTTTTTTTTTTTTTTTTTTTTTTTTTTTTTTTTGCCAGGAAACTTATGACACTGTTTCTTTCTCCACATGCCTAAATGGCAGTCTCTATTAGATCTTTCAGCAGGAGTGAATTTGAAATAATCAATTTGTTTGGGGCACTGTATTTGGTGATTGCTTTTCTCCTAACTTGCTCTTTGCTGCAGGAGTTGATAAGGAGGGTGGCAATGATCAAACCTGCTCTGCTTCCCCCAGCTGGCCCATATTTAAACTTGTCTGTGTAGCCGAGATGGGGCAGACACAATAAACCTCTAGTGGAAGGGGGCAGTTATATCCCTCTGCTTTCATGGTGTTTTATTAGTTGTGTTATCTGTGGCAGCAGGTGGATTCTGACTGTGCTGTTGGTGGTCTGGGTAAGAGCTAGACTTGCTCACTGCTTGACTCCCAGCTTGCTGGACTTTGTGCTGCCCTGCACTTGCTCCACTCTACAAACTGTGTGATACATGGCCTTGAATAGTCACTTGATGTTCATGAAACATGTCAAGAGTAGCACGCAGGTTTTGGTAGCCCCTTAGTAACATGGTAGTAATGCTAACCATGTTTTGACATTGTGTCTTCAGGGGCGGGATTATATATGTGGAAGAGGTCCTACTATAGGATCTTAGGTGGGCTCTAATACACAGGTGGCTGAACTTTACATTTTGCAATATTATAATACAGAAGTGTTTCTGTTAATAACCCTGATTATCTCCATAATGGCTGCTTTCTTAGGTTGTTCGGATGTTTAACCTAAATTTGAAGGTTTTACATACTGGAGTGCAGTACAGCTAGGGCGGTTCTTAGACATGACTTGCTGTAGCAAAACAACTGGCAGGCACAGTTACATTTAGTTTGTTTCCAGGACCTCCCGTATTTTCATCTCATCTTCAAGGTCAGGCTAAACAAGGCTTTGAAAAACCTTGTATAGGGGAAGGTGTCCCTGCTCATGGCAAAAGGGTTGGACTTGCATGACCTTTAAAGTCCCTTCCAACCCAAACCATTCTCTGATTCTGTGATTTTAGGTTGTGTGTTGTATTTCCAGCTTTATAGCTTATTGCCATGGTGAATCTATTGTCATTTGTGCTTTGAACACTGTTAGGCTTGACTATTTTGAAATCAATTAATTCCTGATATGCTACAGAAAAGAAGTGGGCTGACAGTGAAATCACTGAGGGGTCAAACTTCAGCTCTGCCATTACTGACATTTGGCCTGGTGGGAGCAGTAGATAACACTCAGTGTGACTCAGGAGCACCTGCAGGAGTTTTGTTTGAAGAGTAGAGGTGGGTGGTGTCCCCTGTCATGGGGTGGGTGTGTGGCTGTCTAGTGAGGGGAGCTGCATGCTGTGGTTGCTGCCTGCCTATGTGGGAGGTACATACAGTCATCCCACTCAGCTTGTGGTTGTTTACACGGGCTGTGGGAACCTTTCAAAAGGGTGCTGGGAATGACTGGAAAAACAAAAGCTTGTTTAGTGGCACAAAAGAAATGTTAACGTTTTGGTCCTTCTCATTCCTATTGTTTGTTTACACTGCAGTGTGGTGGGAACAAAATTGATTGCGTAGGTTAGGCATGACCTAGCAAAGATTAAAAAAGAGAAACTTATCATTTAACATTTTACCCTTCCTTCATAAAATACTTTCAAACGTCACAAAGGTTGAAATGTTATATTCACTTGTCCTTTATGGGGTTGTCATTTCGTATTGTATTTGACCTGCCTAGTTGCTACTGAAAGTAATGGCTCCCAACAGCTTCTACCCATATCTCTTCCTGGACTAGCTATTGGTTTAATCTAATTTTTTGTCAAGTTTATTCAAATTTATTTTGTTCTATTTGTTTTCTATCATTTTAGTTCCCTGAATTTAAGTGAGAAGGGAACTAAAAAGCAAATTGAGTTGGCTCAGTGTGACATGGAATGTGCATTAGAGCTGGCACGGGGGATGCACAGCTGGCAGTGAATCCTTTGGGCACTGCCTGGCCATTAGGTCAGCTTAACTATGCCCTGAAACCTCATGGTTGTGGTTTGATGATCCACTGAAACCAGTGTGCAGTATGTGCTATAACCAAAGGAGCTGATCTTGTTCCCCTGTCCCTTCTTCGCTTTTGTGGTTGTGCTGTCCACTTCTGAAATCTGACTGCCTGTGAACCAACATGAGTGCTACTCTTGCCTGACTTCTTAGCATTTTCAGTAAGGAGAGAGTGGTATTGACCCTTTTAACAGCAAGATAAATTTAAGTAATCCGAAAGTGTTTACAATCCTTATACTAAACTGCAGAAGTATTGTCATATATATCATGCTGTAAACTAAATGCAGAATATAAACCACCTTCAGCTACTACTACCAGTTCAACCTTTAAAATAGAGCATGTGCTTGATCTTCAAAGGTTTTTCCCTCGAGTTCTCTTCATATCACAGTCACAAGCATGCCAATCTGGACAAACTAATCCTTTTATTCAGTAGAGCTACATTTAACACAGTGATCAAAGCTGCAATGTACAGAAATATTAGTATTCAAATCTGTAAAACACAAGGGAAACAAATTGTTCTGTGAGCAGCGAAGCTAACAAAACCTAGTTTCCTGTGGAAACTAGGAATTTGTATCTTCTCTCTGCTGTGGTATCCCATCACTGCAGTAACAGTCCTGATTACTGTCCTGTTATCTCCTGTGACCTCCCTTATCACAGTATGTCAGATCCTGCAGCCTGACTACTACACCACTCCCCATATAACCTACCTGCTAGCTGGGCTACAGGCAGCATGTGCTGTGATGGTTGCAGAGCTGTGCAGAGCTATGCTTGGTGGCTGCTGCCAAAGGGGAAAAAAATTTGGATTCAAGAATTCTACTGGTTGTGAAGCTGAGAGTTTACTTTTTGGTCTATTCTCTCTGCCTATCAGCTGCCATCTCTAGAAAAGCAGTAGGATTTCATTATAAGGTGTGTATATCTTTCTTTTCAGAATCACTTTTACAAAGATATGTTGTGGCACTGAAAAGTTTCAGGTGTAGTAGTTCAAGTAGTTCAGTTCTTCTTTACATTATTTGTGATGCTTTAACCCCTGTTTAGTTGAATATATTCATTTTGTTATAAAAATCCAATTACACTCAAAGTTTTTAGTGTTTTTTTTCTATACCTTTTCCTTTATATTCTTCCGCATCTCTCAGTTACAATCTACATACCCAAACCTTCTGATGGTTTTTGGCTTTCCCTTTAAGATGCCTGTTACTAAATTTCACCTTTAACTTTTAGTTAAAAAGCATTTTTTATGCCTGCCGAGGAGTGCTGTATATTTACAAAGTGCCTATTTAAAATGCTGTATTGAGTTTGTAATGTATCAATTATAATATTCTCCAAAATATTTAATGTACATCCTAATTTTTTCCTTTTACTGAGTATTATTCTTCTATGAACCATCAAGAGTCAACATGTTTCTTTCTGAATTTGTTGTTAAGATCCAGGAAATCGGTGAGTAAAATATTCACCTGGACACACAATACCTTGTTGATTATTTTCTTTGTCTGTCATGTATTTCCCATTTTATCTATCTTGGTTAGACTACATGAAATTCTTAAGGTTTCTTCTCTTATCTTAACCTTAATAGCTTTTATGTGAATGAGTTTTGCCACTTTTGGCTTTCTGGACCATTAGGGAATATGTGTTGCAGTTTTGTGCAGAACTGTGGCCTTCTGCTGTTAACCCTTTTCTGGAAATTAACAGACCACTTACTGCTTTTTCTTTTGATGCTTTACTGCTGGCATCTAAACAAAAATGTTTTCCCCTAACACCAATATTAATTTTACTTAATGGCCTCTTGAGACTATGAGGGAGGCTTTTTGAAAGTCTTTCCTTCAGCAATTTCTCCCTAGTTCACTGTTGTTATTATAAAATTCTCCTAGCCTAAAAAAGTATAGATTCCTTTCCAGAAATCATGCTGTGTAAATTCTCTGATATCAACCTGCGTATGTTTTACAATTGTATTCTCCAAACAATTGTTTCAGCTAGCTTGCTATGCATGAATAGCTTATTTGTTTGTAACACATTAAATCATATTTACTGTCTCTTTCAAATGTAGGTAAGCACTGTATTTTCTCACATTCTAATACTAGATATTTTTAGTAGGAGGTGAATGTAATTTTTTTATTATTTATAAATATTTTTTTCTCTTTTTCCTGTAGAATCACTCAGTTCTGATTTCTGCTAATAAAATGAGAGAGTGCAAAAATAGCATGTTTTCTCCAACTGAAGTGTTAGTGGTTTAGGTTTGTTAGTTCTGTTCCACTCCCCCAAATTGTGTAGTGGAGTGGTGGCAGCTGAGAAGCTTGTGTGCTCAAGTAGTCTTTCTTACACTTTGAATGCAGTGTATAGGAGATCTTGAATTCAGATGGCAGAAGCACTGTGAGATGTGCAGTGGAAAGGGAACAAACAAGCTATAGAGGTCTCCCTAATTAGTGAATGGGCTGATGCCTGTGACATATTTTTTTTTTCCAGGAAGGAAAACAATCTGCAAATAAACCCAAAGTGAGTCATTTAGCTTTTCTCTGGAGAAAAATGGCAGCTGGAACTGTTCAGTAGTAGAACTATTCTGTTGCCCAGTAAGCGCTTGCACAGACACAGTGTCTAGGAGGCAAAGCCATGAAACTGCTGTAGCTGTTTTAGTGGAGAATAATCAATAATGTTATTCCAGTAGGGATATAATTTTGTAACTAATATTTTGAATGAAAGGTCAAGCTCATTAGAACATTTGAGTTTTAAATGTATTCTAGAAGAATTGACCCACTGGATCACACTGGTGTGTATTCTTTCTAGCCTAGTATTCTGTATCTGATAGCCATAAAAGAGAAAATCTTGTCCAGGAACCCAGAAGTTCCCTAATTCTTCATATGACCCATCTCAAAAAAATGTTAAGTGGATGCATGAGGAACATTGAGAACAAGATAAATTTTAGATGCTTTTTATTTCATGCTTGTTCTCCAGCTACTTTCAATTATGGAATCTCTGACCCAGAAGTTGTTTCTGTTTATTCAGAAATCCTTGAATGATTTCTCTTCTAAGAACTTGTACAATTTCTTCTTGAACCCTTGTAAATTTTTCATATCTGTTGCATCCTTTTGCAATAAATCCCACAGATCTGCTGGATGTTGCCTGAAAAGTCACTCATGTTTGGAAGGTGGCTTCTCCTTGCTTCCTTAGCTGCTGCCTCGTGTTTGTGTTGCAGGGGGCAATGAACAGCTGCTCTTCTTTGCCTTTCATGTCACTTGCCTCTGGCATAGTCCCCTGAGATGGTGATCTCTGTTCCTAAAGAGACCATTTTTTCAGGTCCCAGTTCTTCTATATTTAAGCCCTTTTTGCTGTAAGAGCTCACCTATGTAAGATGACAGATGCTCATTCGTTATGTGATTTTCTTGTGGAAATGTGGAGGTGCTATTTGGGAACCAGTGCTTACTGGTGTTTCATCATTGGAGTCAGCCATATAAATGGCAACTACATCTGAAATTTAGGCTATGCTGGGGGCATGTTTGCTGAAGAATTACTTGACCCTGTGAAAATGATGCGTACTCAAGTAAGGAAGAGGAATTCTCATTTGTGTCTCCCGGAAATGGCAATTCCTGTATAGTTGTTCCTGTGGTCATCTTTTCGTGTGGTTAGAACATCAGCTTAGCAACTCTGAAGTTTCACTCTATTGATGTTATGGATCATGAAATAAAATAAAGAAATACTAGGCTCTATCTGAAATGATAAATAGCAAGTTTCCCATGTTAGCATTATGAGTGTTGCAACCAGGCAGAGCAAACAAAATATTCAGCTCTTGTAATTGAAATTTTCTTTTTGGTGTGTGGTGTTAAGAGCACATTGTGAACTTCAATTTGATTATCATCCCATGTGAGTACTTTTGTGAAGAAAAGTAAATTTAATCCTTATTGGTTTTCTGTATGCCTCTAAAGCCTTTATTTAACTGGGTGATTTGTAGATCTGTATAAATAGATTGTGTTTAGGAATAAGAATCTATAAGAATAGATTATAGAGTCTATTTCTTAAAAACTCCTATGAATCTATGTATTTAAAGAATGTATTATTTATAGAAGTATATAGAAGATTTCTGCAAGCTACGAGTTGAGGCGTTAAGGTGTTAAAGGCATGTAACTTAGGATGTTTATTTAAAATACTTATTATTTAAGTTATCTAAGACATTTATGTAATCATCATAGGCTTTTAAATTTTTTTAAAATTTTTTTTTGGTGTTAGATTGATTGCTAACACGGAGGAAAAATCTAAAGATACTTGTGAAGCATTTAAACTCAATGGTTAATTTTCTGTTACCACTAGTGACAGGCTATCATATTAGCTCTTCTGGAATACAGGTGAAGACAAGATAAATGAAATCTCAGTTTGATCCTGCAGTCATGGAGTATACACTTAGATTTGGCCATAAGAATACCTGTAGAAAACTATGCGCTTGCATAATGTTTGCTGCATCAGTAGCTACAAATGTAAATTTGTCAAACTTCTTAGTCATGTAGTTTTGTTGCCTCAGAAAAGAACTAATTGTCCATTTTCCATTGATAAAAAAAATCATTAGTCTAAGCTTCTGTTTATTTACTATTAAGACCAAGAAGTTAATCTCTGAAGAGTGGGACTTTTCAAGTATGCTTAAGTCATTTAGGAACATAAATTCCACTGCCTTTGTACTGTGAGAGGAGTAGAATTGAACTGAAGGAGGGGATTAATTTTGGAAGTTAAGCAAACTGAAAAGTGCAGTTGAACACAAATATCAGGCAAGTGTATTGTGTTCTTCATTGATTCTTGTATGAATCTTCTTAGCCTAAATGAATATTAGACTGTAGAATTGTTGGAAGACCTGATCAGGTATGAGCAGGGAGAATTTGCAAAGTGTAACTTCAGGACTTAAATAGGAAAATATTATGTCTAAATTATTTTTAATTGCTGTTTGAAAGTCATGTGTATCCTCTCTCAAAGAGAATGTAAGAAAAGCATTGTGTAACTCTTTAGAATCAGTGTCTGCAAAAGTTATTGTCCTGCTGTTTTCTTTGCTAGCACATCAGTGGTGCAGTAGTAGGCTAAAGGCTCCGAAGTCTAAAAAGCATTAGAAGATGGTCAAAACTTTAAAATGAAATAAAATGATCTGTCTCTTTTTGCTATGAATTTTAACGGTCATTTGTTTGCCTCAACTACTCACTGATTTACCTATTTGTTTCGCAGGAACTAGGAAGTCTGCAAAACTTGTTGTATGACTCGTTTCAGCTATCAGTTGTTTTTCTGTGCCTTATCAGGCTCCTTGACAACTGTTTAATTGAAAAGTTTTACATGCTATTGAAGTGTTACTGTTAGAATAAGCACTTAATTCCAGAAGGAGGATATAATCTTATGCCTTGATAGTGAGAGTCACAGTGTAGAGGGAGGGATGCTATCTCTGTCCTAGATAGCAGACTTGTTTATTTTATAAATAAAGATTATTTTTTTCTGAATAGCAAAGCCTAGAACTTTGGCTGATTGTACATATCTCTGAGTAGGGACAAATATTTTACTGTCATTCTGTTCAGGAACTTTCACTGAGAATTCAAATGCTATATCCAATGTAACAAATGGGAATCTTGTTCTGGAGAAGTTGCTTTTTTTGATTAGGTTGTGTGCATGTAAAAAAATCTAGTGGTTGCAGCGTGCTTGATGAAAAAATGCAGATGAGAAATGGCAGCGGAAGAATGACTTCAGATTGCTTCTAGAAAAGGGGTGTTTCGCTGTTAAATATGAGTAAGTGTACATATACGTTTTCTCCTCACATACTGTTTTGCTTTGTTTTCTGTGTTAAAACATTATGCAGCTTTGATACTTGTATATTGCTGCTAGTGAAATTGTCTTTCGCAGATTCTAAATGTAGTTTAGAGGAAATACCTGCCTGGCCTTTTTTGTCTCGCTGATGGCCATTAGATGGAGAATGGCTTTTTTCTCTTTCTTTTTGGTGGAAGTCTTTAATTACATAACAATGGAGCTACCTGTTAACAAACCAAGTCTAGGAATTGTGAGTAACAGAGGAGGCTTCATTTTAATGCTTTCAAGGATTGCTCCTATGTGCAGCTAAAGTCAAGGCAAAAATACTGATGTTGCTTGGAGGAAGTTTGTGGCCATTGCCATGTTAGTGCTGGTTATTGAGAATAGTTACAAACCTCCTCCAGACAGCAACACTGGGTGCTGGGGACTCAGGTTCAGACTTGGTTTCAGTTTAATTGAAAGCAGTGGACACAAGTGCTAACAGCATTTTTCGTCTTTGCTCTCTACAGCTCTTCTCATTTTTGTTTGTCAAATGCAAATGAATCTTTGGGTCCAAACTGAGTGTGCCCATTGAATGATTTTGTTCTTGTTGTGTATAGTTGTGGTGGTCACTAGCACAGGTTGTCAGTGTTGCATAGGAAACTTAATGCATTAATATGATGAATTTGAGCTCTTGAGAGGGGGAAATCTCTTCACCAAAAGCTCTAAACATTTCTGATGATGAATAGGCAGGAAAGTTTGTGTCGCACTTGCTGCGTTTTGAAAAGTCAACACGAAGGTATTTTACTATCAGTTTAAGGAGGTGGAGAAGTTAAAAGATTTTAGAACTTTTGAGTTGGTGATTTTTAAGAAAGCATAGTTAAATGCATTCTGTGAGGTTTCTGATGTTTCATAGACTAACAAAAGGTTGCTTTATGAGTAGCTTTAATGAACAAATCGCTTTATTGGCTTAGACATACTGGTTGCTTTGTCGGTCTAAACAGCTACGGGTTCTTGTTTCAATTCACCATTGTGCTGGAGTAGAGAAGTGATAGCCATTGACCTTCTGTTAAAGCACAATAAAAACTTTTTTGTGAAGAAGGAAAGTGTGCAGGGAAAAGAGCAATGCAGGGCTGTGTCTTGAGTTCAGCAACGTAAGAATCAAGAGACCATGTACCTCTGTTGCTTTTCATACTAGATGGCTCAGTGTAGTGAACCACTTGAAACAAGAAAAGGCAGGACTGACTTTCTGAAGGCTGTTTTTCATGGAACCTGTGTGTAAAGAAAGAAGGTATTTCTGTCATAACTGCAAGGAAACGTATTAAGCAGGTACTCATTCACTTCTGAATGGAAAATGTATTAGTCTTCAAAAAACTTCTGTTTTTACTATTGATTGCCTGACTTGTTTGTTGTTTTATTAAGTGATTACCAGATATGACTTAACCACAACCTGTGGCTGAATTAAGTGACCTTATTTTATTTCATGAATTACTTCCTAAGAATTTATCTAAATGAGCAAATAGTTGTGGTTTTTTTTTTGGTTTTTTTTTTTTTTTTTTCTCCTGGCTGTATGCTTAAGACATAGGAGAAATTTCTAGGATGCTATAGACTTTTGCTAATAATGATAATCAGCACTCAAAGTTGATGTCTGTGTAATGAAAGGTTGCTGTATCAGGTGGGATGACATTGCAGTCATTTTTGTAGTAATCACTTTGCATTAAAAACTTATCATATTGCTTAATGATTTATTGAAATAATTATTGTTAAAGATGAGCATCTTCCTGTAACTAGAATAATAATGTTGAAGTAGAAGTGGAGGGTTCAGATAGATTTTCCAAATGCATTTACATTATATAACACATGAAGTTATAATCATGATTAAAAGGATTAGGGACTTTCTCTAATGAAAGCACTGTATGAAACCAATTTGCCATTCTCTATAAATACTTTTTATTAGGGATAGCACAGTACTGTGCAGCATGGATGTTCTGTAGCTGACTGGTTTCTAGTTTGCAGATTTTCATTTGTCATTTGGTGGGAGCAGCTGCTGGAATATACTTTGCACTTCAGTTACACTCTTGAGTTTTGTTGTAGGTATTGTGTTGTGTGCTTGGTGGTTATGGTTGCTGGTTCTAGTGTATAGTGGTAACTCTATTTGTAACAGAATAAAGTATATGAATTACTTTTTTTCTCATGGAGCAATTTTGTACCCTAATATACTGCTAATTCCTCAGGGAAAAACAAGTTTTCCCTGCAACAATTTGGGGAAAACTACGACAAGCAGTGAAACTGCCCATGCATAAATTTATCTAGATTTCATTTTTGAGACAGTTGTTGCTATAAACTTGTTTCTGAGGTTAGGAATGAGATTGGGTGAGCTTGCATAAGACCAGGTTGAGAAGCAGCCACACTGAGTATGTGTTCAGACTGTGCCTTGCCGATCCTGGTCAGAGGAGACCTGGCTGCCAACATGCTCTGGTTAACAGCTGTGGCTCAACAGTGCTATTTACAGAAAGTACCTTTGGACTTTCTTCAGTTTTCTCTGAATCCTATAGCATCTAAGTGTCATTAATATAAAATTTACATGGATGAAACATAGAGCAGAAAAAACCCCACATTTTTTTGTTTCCCCTTCCTATGAGGAGCTGATATTTGATTGGCACTGTACACAATTTCCTCTTGCCTGTCTCTTCTGGTTACGGCCTTCCCTGCTTTTCCTCTTTCTCTCTGGTCTTTCAGCATGCGCTCAAGCTTTGTTTTGCTCTCTAGCACAGGCTTGGAGCTATCTCCCTATCTTCTTTTGGCTGCAGTTTTTTTCCTCTACCCCTTTGCTTGTCCATTTCTGCCCTTCCACCCTTGTTTTACATTTTAATGTTGTTGAAGTAGTTTTGTATCTCTCTTCAAAACATTTGGTTTTCCTTTGTGAGCATAGAAATTAGTTGAGTTAGCCCTAATTTTTAAAGGGGCTGCCCCTTCCAGAGGTCATGTTAGCACCCCCTTCTGAGAGCTACTCAAATGTGTTTCTTATCAATTCTGTACTTGCCGATGGGTCTGCATCTCAGTTTCCCAATGTGCAAATTTTAAAAGTGACTTAAGTCCTCAGTATTGTTTAGAATCAGTTAAGGTATCCAAGGATTTTGATAGTATAGCAATTACTATAAAAGTACTGTAAGAATAGTTGAGGTTGCATGGCAGCAGTTGACTAAACACAATTCATATTTGTTATTTCTTTACGTCCAAAATATCCTTATGAGTGATGGAATTGAAGAGGTTGTGGAGCTTCCAATAATACATTTTAACCCTTTGTACTACTCTGTGGAAACCTGTATTTTGACAGCCCACTGTTGGAGAACTGATTTTGAAGCTGTGTTGATGTGACTGTGCACCCATCTGTAACTGGAGTATGTGATAGCAGTTGATGCCAGCTGTGTGTGTGTAAAAGAAAACTGGTGCAGTTTTCATTGGAAAGATAGCTTAAGTAAAGGTAAAGCAATAAAATAAATTGAAGAGTTTTAGCTGTCTAGAACTGTGCTGCAGTTAGCTTTTTTTTATTATACATTTCTTCATCAATATCAGCTTCATAAACATCCATCTCAATATCGACTGGCAGCCCACAAACTGCATATATTGAAGAAAGAAGATATGGCAAACATCTGTTTGTTTAAAACCAGCAGCCATCTGCAACATACAATTAAATGCATACTGTGTAGCCCTTAGATATCACTGCATCTGCAGTAAGGAGAGTGCATATGATATTCATCTTTCAATGCCTATACCTCAGAAGACTATTCCTCAAGAGAAATAGTAAAGTTTTTGACTATCAAGCATGAATCAGCTGTAATACAGCCTATAGCGGCTCGGAATCCATATAGAAAATAAATAAGCATTACCAGCTATAGTGGGAAATGGTATGTGGAAGAAATTTCAACACTTTCCCTAGATTCCTGATAATCCCCTGCCATGATTGGAGGCAAACTTTTTTTAGGTGAATTTGCATCAAAGAGTACCCGGCCTTGCAGAGCAGCAAATGCAAAGCTTACTAATGTATCTTCACCTTCCTGTGGTAAATATTTGTTCTTCTCTGTGCTAAAATCAACAAAATCTGTGGGTCTTCCATATTCACATGCCAGAATGAAATATTTTCATATATAGGTTACCAAATGTTGTTAAGGGAGTAAAGGGAGGGAAGGCAAATAACTGTGAAGCACTCAAGTGAACACACATTTAGAAATGAGAAAAGACTCTATTCTTTCAGGCAAGCAAGGTATCAAGGGAAAATGGGTAGTTAGAGTTTAACCAAGGTGGGCCTAAAGGAATATTCAGAAGACAAATCTGTGTTTTAAGTATGGGTTTATGTAGACTATCCTGGCCTCAAGAAAGAGGTTTTGTGAAATTGCATTAATTTTCTCACTCCTTTAAATCTTCATTATATCACATGTAAATAGTAATAGTCTATTCTGCCCTTCTTAAATGACAAATACTTTTTACCTTTAGCCATTTTCCTAGAAAAATCTCTATTTCACAAGTTTTCAGCCTCCTCATATTAATTAACATAGCCCAGATGAAATCAGAACCCATCTTTTCAACCTGAAGTTATTCTAAAGGCTGTTCTCTGTCCTTTCGAAATCCAGAGGTTTTCTGTACCTAGTCTATACAGCTGTATCAGTTTGAGTAATAGAAGAAGCTTTACAGGTGAGAGCTTTTAGCACTTTACTGGACCAAAATTGTTGACTTGGAAAACTCAATTTCACTTAATTTGAGCAAAACATTAACCTGGCCTTAACAATGTTCAGTTTCCCCAGTTTAGGTTGTAGTTCAGCCTTGAGTGAGACTGGCTCATTTGGTTTTCATAGGGTTTCTGCCTTGCTAATCAGAAGTTATTTTTAACTCACATCGCTGCCTTTTTCATCAGTCTTTTGGAGTTGCAAATGCAGACAGAGCAGTGGTGTGATAGTTGGAAGAATTGGGGTTTCTATTCCTAGCTTCTGCCACTGACTTTGTCTGAAATTCTCTTGTTCGAGAGCATACCATTCCATTTTATGCAACATACTCTATAAAATGAAAGTACACATCTGTCAAATGTTATGAGGTCTTTGGGTAAAAGCTGTTCTGAGTGTTGTTTCAGGGGATCACAGTTGGTGATGCCAGTATAATAATACAGTTTTATTTCTTTGTGAAAAAAAACAGCGTCAGTAGTTCACCATTGAGCATTGAAAGGGCAGCCTGTAATTTATGTAATAATCTTAAATTAATACATTCTTCAACATACATATAGCTATTAATTGTTTAATAGGAGCAGTGACTTAAAATGAATTGCTAGTAGATGTACTGGACATTAGGTGCTTTAAGGAAATAAGTAGTTATATTAATAAGGTGTTTGTGGGACTGTTTTAGCAGGTGCTAAATTTCTGTGCTATTGATGTTGTTCAAAATATACTTAATAAAACATAAATATTTTTCTCATGTAATGAATACAACATCCAAGGCAGACCCACAAGTTCCAAGTGAGATGTTATTTGGCTTAATGGTACACATCTTATGTTCTCTCACTCTCATGGAAACAGCTTACTGCTATAGTTGCTGCATTAATCCATAATCCAATAAAGGAGATTTAGTTGAGGGGTTGAAGGCAGAGCAAAGAAAAAAAGTCTCTGTAGTGCCCTATGGGCAACCGTTAAGCTAAAAATAAGATGGGGCTCTTGAATGGCTCTGTGTTTGCCTTTCTCAGTGTTAGAGACATACATATTAAAGTTTCATGGTACTCTGTAAAAACTTTACCAAAATGCTTGGTTTTCTGAGAGGCTATTTAGGACTTTCCTCTCTTCTTTTGAATATGGGATGTATCGTACCTGTAAGATGGCCCATTCATGCTTTATTTTAAAATATTGCTCAATTCCTGTGTCTGAAATGGATTTCACAGAACAACCAAGAAGACATTCTACTTTTTTAATACTTGAAAATTTCTTATGCTAGAATTATTATTTAATGAACTAGTGCTTTACTCCAATTTTCAGTGTACGGTTTAGATAAGAATAATGATATTGAGCTCTTACAAGATATAAAAGCCTGGAAATCACTTGGTACTCAGATACACATATCTTCCTGTGGGTCAAAATAATTGGAAGAAAATTGTAAAGTTTTGAACAGGATTAAGAGTGCATGTATGAATTAGAGGGCTAAATTTTGGTTTTGGCACCTGCTGTCATGTGATGAAAGCCTTGGGCTGTCTGCAAGATACTCGGGCCTGTGGGCTGCAAAGAGAAGCCTGCAGACATCACCAGAGTGCAACCCACAAAGCGTTGCCTGCTTGGGATTGGAAATGTGCAAACGCTGTTGGGAGTGTCCAGGAGATCTTGAAGCAAGTTGAGGAGATGTGAAAAAAATGGCTCCAGCAAGTTTTTCCTCAGCTGAGTCCCTGTTGTAGGCAGCAGTGAAGGGCAGGGGGAGCTTTGCATATCCCTTGTGTCAGATAGAGCAGCAGCCAGTGGGCTGATTGGTGCCCTGGTCTCCAGCTCCTCATTCCTCTTAGCTGGCAGTAGACTAGTTCTAAAAATAGTGCCTGTTACAGATGCTCCTGTTACCAGTGCGTGGAGGAAGGGGATCCTTCTGCTTTGTGTGGGTAGAATTACAGTCCCTGAACAGGAGCAGAAGCAGAGCTGCAGGAACTTGGTCTTGCTGGACACTGGTGTCTGGAGCACCTGAACCTGCTTCTGGTGCTCGCCAGCTGGTTTATGTACTGATTCTTCAGAGTCTGCAGCTCTTTGAAAACTGTCGTGCTAATTTAAACAGCAGGCAGCAGGAGGGTCTAGCATGCAGTATGCCATTAGACAGGATTGGCTTTTTTCCTTTATTTCAGTTTTGGGAATTGGTATAAAGCACGTCCAGATTTTTGGAATAAAATATTAATAAGATTGTAAAAATAGAATTCTTCTAGCAAAGACTATCTTCTTTTTTTTTTTTTTAAACAAGATTGGTCATTTTAAAGTCAGTTTCATTTTTTACCCTTTTTATGCTTTGTTGTTGAGGCAGTGCTTACTGGGGGAGAGTACCGTATCCAATTTAAGTTTTAATTCTTTTATGTTTGTTCATTCTGACTGCTGCTATTTTATAAAGTCAGGCAGAATGTTTTGTTAGCAAACAAATGGGAAGTATAAAGCAAGCAGCCCTTCCTTTTCTAATAAATGCTTCCATTATTCTTTCTTAGTAGTTAGAATGTTCTGTCATGGGCCAAACTTGAGTTGATAACTAAGCTAGAAATGATAATAAAGTCTTGGTTGTGGGAAATGGATCAAGTTACTGGTAAAATTCTTATTTTAAAAGGTGCCTGGTGTCTTCTTGAGTTGTCTTTTTTTAGTTTAGACTTACTGACTTTGCTAGCACTTAGAGTAATGCTTTCTTTTATATTTTTTCTTCTTTCTTTAGTTATTTTTTGTGAGGTTGGAGTTTAGTATTATACTGATAATATCTTAACTTGAACTATTGTTAATTGTTGGCATGGACTATAAAGAATTAAGCTTTAACCAGTTAAGATAGGATGATACATGTAATAAATAAAATATTTATTTTCCTGTTTAAATACTGATATCGTGAAAATATTTAGATGGCCAGAGAACTGAAAGATCTTCGCTGGCTTTACAATATTGCATATGAATCTGGTGCAGACACACATTTATCTGGTAATCTGAATATCCCCATTTACTGGGGTATGATACAAAATGCTGGGTGTCTGTATGCAAGTTACCAAGAACCTGAGATATGTTTTCTCTGAGAGTACTTTCAAGATTGTCTCAAGAGCTGCTTGTCTGTCCTGTACCTTCTGGTAATTCATTCTTGAAATAATGAAGGCCTGGTTCAGCTGAGTTTACATTTGTGAGAAATTTTTTATATATATATAATTTTTTATCCATATATTTATATGAATGGACCAACTGCTTCCGAGGAGTCCACTCGATTCTGGATGTACAATAGAATGACACACATGCTGCTGTAGACCAGAGTGCTCATTCTATTTGTGTCTCTCACCATTTTTTTCTCACACTTCTGTATGAATATAGAAAAATGTTAGATGCCTTTGGTAGAAACTCTCATCTAAGACCATGCTGAGCAATTTCTTGATATGTATCTACTTCAGTGATGTTATAGTTGCTAGAAAGCAAAAGTCATTCTAGCAAAATTTATTCTGGCTACTGGTACAAGGCAAATAAACAGTATCTCTAATTTTGCATACCTGGTCCTAAAATTAGATTGTTCAAAGAATTTGAACAACCTCAGGGACTGTTAGGAGTTGCTTTGACACACCACTCTTTAATCTTATGCAAACTAAACCAAGCAGAAAATGAAATTGCAAGCCCTTCTCAGTATTGGGGACTGATTGCTATGTTCTTCAGCTGTTTCAGTAGAACACTTGGCACCTTACCTCTTTTGGCTTGCAGATTCCCATTGCTGTAAATTTAGCAGCCTCTCTGCATATATCTACATCTGTGTTGTTTTGTGAATTTTCTTTGTAAATCCTGGTCTGAACAGAGGCATGAAGAGTGCTGCCTTAGAACAATAACAGAGGATAAGTTTGTCTAACTTTATGTTAATTTAATAGCTTGTTAGCCATTAAAGGACTGATGTACAAGGTCAGTAATAAATAATTCCCTGTGCAATAGTTTTTCTTTAGTCTGAGAGAAGATAATGTTGATTATCCCTACCAGGAGAGGAGAGCTTGTGTCAGTGAAAGCATCACTGAAAAAAATGCCTTGCCATTTGTGTTTACTCTCTCTTCCAATTGCAAACCTGAATTATTATGTGAGTAGCTTGATTAGTTGTGTTGGAACCATTCGGGATTATCATGAATTACTCATGGGAACTGTTGCATCCTGAAAAGTTCGGTATTCCAATGTTTATAAAATACTAAAAGAAAAATGAAAATCCTTTACAAACAATATATCATTGAGGGTAGTTTCAAACAGATTCTAGGAGAATGAGCTCTTGATGGGGCCAGAAGATCAACATTAAATACTTCATTAATGGCATAGTAATGTTTTGTATTTCTTGGTGTGAGTTTGTATAAAGTGTCTTCTTCCTTCTCCCTCAGATTGAAGAGGCACCTCAGGGGTGCTCTTGAAGCTTTCTTAAAGAATACTGGGAGAACACATGAATTAATGTGTAGGTTTTGTTGCTTAATGTTTTCACCAAAGCCATCCTACTTGCATCCACATTGTAAGCCTACACAGGCAGTCATAGATCTGTTATATCATCTCCATCTGTCAAACAGGACAAGTTTAATTCATTGCATTACCACTTTATGATTGTCTGTGTAGACAGGTGGAAATGCACAAATAACTTTTAATCTTTCACAGTGACCATAGAATAAATTTTTGCTCACAGTAGCTTTCTATGTATGCTATGGCACTCATTTTTTTTCTTCATGCTACTGCTAAATTGCTGAAGTAATTTCGTCATTGTCCAGCAGTTGCTGAGTTTTGTTTAGTAGAACTGAGCTTACATAACCATGAAGAATAAATTCAGATTGCACTGAAAATGTCCTCTATGTTTTGATTTGAAAGTTTCAAGGCTGCACAGATAGAACTGAGATCCTAATTGGAATTCTAAAGCTGTATATAAAATCAGAAAAGAGCATATCAACATTCCTACTCTATTCTCTGATACCAGCTCTGATAATTAGCATCTGCTTTGATCCAAAATTTCACTCCTCACACAGGAGCTATACACACCAGTCTCATTTCCTCCTACCAATAACTCAAAGATTTAGCTCTGAATCCTGGGTTGTCTTGACAGACAACCTAAAGCAGTTTGTTCACTTCCTCTTTGGATGTGTAACTGTACTGTTGAGGAAATTAATTTTGGCATACCATGAAGATTTTACACTGTGGATGGATTGGGAGACAGAAGATCTCAGAAATATGCAGCTGAGATTCTATGCCTGTGGCAGTGTGGTAAGGATACTCCTTTGTTTGGTCCACAGAGTGTTGCACTCCAAAACGCAGGTGTTGGTCAGAGTTCTTAGCAAGATTTTTAGCTTCCTTGACTCCTGATAGGCAAACTCTTTGTTGCCAATACTTTTACGTCAACTGTGGTGTTATTAACAGTGGAGTACAGTAGAGGGGCTCCACTTATCTGTGTTCTGGTTTATCATCCATCTACCTTAACCTTTGCAGTAGTTACCTGTAGTGTATATTGCTTTTGGATATGGAAAATAAAGCACACTTTAGATATTGCATAATGATGTTCTCTTCTGTCATATGCCCATAGTGAAGTAAGTTGATAAGAAGCCATGTGCTGAACTGATGAGGGGAAAAAAACCACCTTTATCTTTTGAAGATATTTAGGAAATCAGTGCTCTGAAGGGACTCACTCTTTTTTGCCTCTAAAGCTTAGAATACCATTATTTATGTTTACAGAGAATTGTGATTAAAATACAGTTAAAATGAGTTTATTTTCTCTTTCAGGAAGCCACAAGGGCTATGAAGTCTGCAGCATTTCCTCCTTTATCTCCACTAGAGAGCACTACCAGCTGTGCTGCTGAGGTCTCACCTGTATTTAGTGAAATGCTGATTGGGATGTGACAGTCTGTCCTAGATAAAATGTCACTAGATAGTTTATTAACTTCCTGTTATCACGTGTGCTTATTAAGAGAAATTAGGGGCAGAAGGGACTTTGGACTTCTTCAAGACAAAAATCTAGACCAGCATCTCTCAGACTCATGGTATCACTAAGGTTGGAAAAGACCTCTAAGACTGAGTCCAGCCATTAATCCAGCACTGCCTTATTCACCACTAAACCATATCCTCAAGTGCCACACCGCGTACCTTTTGAACATTTCCACAAATGGCGATTCTACCACTTCCCTGGGTAGCCTATTCCAATGCCTGACCACTCTTTCAGGGAAGAAGTTTGTTCCTAATATCCAATCTAAACCTCTCCAGTTACAACTTGAGGGAAATTTCTCTTTTTTGATTGCTTGTTACTTGGCAGAAGAAACTGACCCCCACTTTACTACAGCCTCCTTTCAGGTACTTGTATAAAACAATGAGTTCCCTCCTGAGCTTCCTTTTCTCCTGGTTAAACATCCCCAGCTCCCCAAGCCGCCTCTCAGAGGACCTGTGCTCCAGACCCTTCCTGGGCTCTGTTGCCTTTCTCTGGACACGCTCCAGCACCTCCATGTCCTTCTTGTAGTGAGGGGCCCAGAACTGGACATGGGATTTGAGGTGTGGCTTCAGCAGTGCTGAATAGAGAGGGGCAATCNTTACAACTTGAGGGAAATTTCTCTTTTTTGATTGCTTGTTACTTGGCAGAAGAAACTGACCCCCACTTTACTACAGCCTCCTTTCAGGTACTTGTATAAAACAATGAGTTCCCTCCTGAGCTTCCTTTTCTCCTGGTTAAACATCCCCAGCTCCCCAAGCCGCCTCTCAGAGGACCTGTGCTCCAGACCCTTCCTGGGCTCTGTTGCCTTTCTCTGGACACGCTCCAGCACCTCCATGTCCTTCTTGTAGTGAGGGGCCCAGAACTGGACATGGGATTTGAGGTGTGGCCTCAGCAGTGCTGAATAGAGAGGGGCAATCACTGCCCTGGTCCTGCTGGCCACACTGTTGCTGATTCAGGCCAGGATGCCACTGGCCTTCTTGGCCACCTGGGCACACACTGGCTCATGTTCACCTGCTGTTGACCAGCACCCTTAGGTCCTTTTCTGGTGGGCTGATTTTCAGCCACTCCTACCCAAGCCTGTAGTGCTGCTTGGGACTGTAGTGACCCAAAGGAGTGTTTCGATCTCTTTTTAATCTGTCAGTGAAGAAAAGTCCATGTTTTTTATAGCCAGTTTCTTCTGTCACTTTGTGATCTATAGACTTGCCCTACCTTTTTGCCTCCTTCTCAGTGTCACCTTTCTTTAAACTCTGTTCCATTTTTAGCTCTCCATTTGCTGTAGACAGAACAAATAGTAATAAGTTTTTTTTTTTCCTCCACACACACATGCTTTTTGCTTTTAAAAGAGTGGTGTTTTTCTTTCGTCACTCTTGTCATTGAAGCTGGAGTGTCTCTGTAGCATTGCCAGTGGTGATGGGTGTGAGCATCCAGTGGTTAGACAGCTACATCTAAAGTCGTTACCAGTGGCAGTTAATGGCTCTGCTGGGTGATACAATGCTCTGAGAGTAACTTGCATCTTGCCAAGGAGGGACCATGATGCCAGGAGGGCCATACGTGAGGCCTGTCTTTATCCATCCTGTAGGGATTGGGAGCACTCCTGCTACCAAGGCTGAGGAGGTGAAAGCAGCAGGGGACAGGTGTCTGTGTCCTCAGGATGTGCTGTGAGAGGAGTTTTGCTAAACCTTGCCAGTTTTCCAATGCTGTGCTAGATGCAGTCACAAAAAAAGGAAAAAAAAAAAAAGAAGGAAAGCACTGCTTCTGACTAAACTCCATTTTTTTTCAGTCTTTTTTTGTAAGCTGCCATTCCAAGAGTCTGGCCATTGTTGTTCCCTATATTCTCAGATAGTGTGGTGAATACTGAAGTGTTTCTGTTGGCTGATTTGTGAAGGTGTGGTCAAAGGGAGAAACATTGATAGGATTGATTTTTTTTTTGTTTGTTTTAGTTTGCAATACTTTGTCTGTTGTTGAAAGCAGCATTATGGAGAAACTGATTTTCACACTTGTGGTTTCAGGGAAGCTGGTATCTTTTTTGTACATGGATTACTTGTTTCTCTACACTTATTCAGGCAGTGTAGCTTCAGACAGAACTGTGGACTAACCTAGAGGAGATCACAAATGATGGACTATTTTAGTGTGCAGCAGTCTGACCTCTGTTTTGTAGAACGCAGAGTTGCTTCTCTGCAGTGGGCAGCGTCTGGCTTGCTGGCAGAACCTGGCTTGCAGGAATGGTAACTCCTGGCAGCTTCTCTGTCCTGAGTGGAGGGCAAGGATTTGAAATCGTGTATGGTTACAGCTCCTCCCAGTGGCAGGTCCTTCTCTGCTCCGCTTGCTGGTGCGGCAGTCCTGAGAAGCACCACCTCACAGCATTTTTGCAGAGGTGGGAAGGGGTCTTTTTGTGGCTAACCGGTAGGATCCATAACAAGGAACGGGCTGAGTATTTATAGCAGCCTGCTGGACAGAACAGCTGCCAGAAACATAGGTGTGGTGCCCTGTGCAGCATTGCTTCATGCTGTCTCAATAGAGGTTTAGAAATGGTGTGTCTCCACAAAGAATGGAACTGCTGCTGTTGTTTTACACATGAAATCACCTTCATTTTTCCTGCAGAAAACATGAGATTCATATTCTATGCACATAGTTAAACTCTCATCATTTGGTATTATGATTACTGCAGTGTCCTTTTATCAGGCTTTTACAAATGCAGTTTTGCTCCAGCTGTATCAGGCTCAGACTATTGCTGCATGCTGAATTTTATCCTTGTACAACAAGCCATTTCAGAAGTGTTAGGGCAATGCTTCCAGGAGGTAGTGGAGAGGATAGCATGACTGTTGGCACAAACTGTTTGGCTCTATGCCAGTCCATATTGAAATATTTTCTGTGCTGTTTTTGTATCTACAGAATCTCTGTTTGTTCACACAATGTGAATATATAGCATTTTATTGTTAAACACTGGACAAGATTTTTGAAAATCAGTAACTCACTAGACTCCTTTCCATTTCTAATTGCACAGGCATTTACATTTATTGAATTCTGTTCCAGTTCTGCTTACAGTTTCTCTTACATCCTTAATTGGTAAGCTTTTCTATACATCAGCAGACTTGCACTGCAAAGTGCAGAGTTTCCACCAGGTCCTTGGAGGTTTTCAAGACTTGACTGACCAAAACCCTGAGCAACTTGATCTGAATTCAGTATTAAACCATCATTTAAATACAAGGTTGGATTAGAGACCTCCTGAGAATCCCTGAAGTCTAAACTAGTCTAATATTTTTTCTTTTTCTGAGGAGATTTGAAAACCTGGCTCCCTAGTCAGTAGTAGGGGCCAGAGCTTCAGTGCTGAAGGACTAACAGAATGGAGAGTCAAAGAGCAGCAAATCAGCTGCTATTGACTCCTATCAGTGTAACTGAACACCAAACAAATATATCAGAAATCCCCTGTGTTTCCCTGTCTCTCTGCTTTGGGTGGAGTGCTGGGGTGTGCTTCAATTCACTTGCACAGCTGCAGAAGGAAAAGCCTTCTCGCCCTGAGTGTGTGGCCTCATCTCTGTGTGATTGCCTGTCTTCACTTCCATTGCATCCAAAAATACTGCTTATACTTTTTATGAATTCTTATGGCTTTCCTCTCTTTTGACAATCAACTGTAAATCATTAAGATAACGAGTACAGTTCATTTGGTAAGATTTTATAAAGATCTGTCAGTTTTCTGTTATAAAAGAAAGGGATCACTTTTTTTTTAAGAAAGTTGAGATTGAAATTTTTGCTAATTTGATGGTATTGACTATTGTCATTGGGAAGGCTCAATTTTTATTATTAGGAGATGGAACAGAAGAATACTGAGGAGACAGAGTAGACTGTCTAAAAAAAATTACTAAAGATTTCTGCAACCCTTTTCTTTTACAGGAAAAAGTCAATCATCTTTCTGTATGGTGGTATATATATGTTAATGTACAGCTCTACAGTGTGGTACAGTTGACACACCACCACCACCACTCCTCCCCCCCAGTCCTCCTTTCAGTTTCATGGAGTCATAAGGCGATTTTACTTCGTGGTGCCATAAGACGATTTAGATTAGAAGGGACTTTGGAGGTCATCTAGTCCAGACCCTCACTCAAAGCAGCACCAGCTTAGGTAAAGTTGCTCAGTGTTGCTATCCAGGATAAGTTTTTAATATCTCCAAGGACAGGTATTCCACAGCTTCTCTGGAAAGCCTGATTCAATATTTGGCTGTGATGTAAGACTTTTTGTCAGAACACATAGTCAGAATTTCTGTTCTTGAAACTTGCATTTGTAGTCTTCATCCTATCACTGTCTGTCTCCAAGAAGAGTCTGCCAGAGAGGCTCTCTGCAGGGTAGATTGTCAGTTATGCAGAGTAAAAATATCTTTGTTACTTTTCTATGACAGTAAAAGGCCCAGAACACATGAAGGTACCTGAAAATATTTCTAGTCTACTCATTTTTTGTCATTCATTAATGAAAATTAATTTGTTGGACCTAGAAGTTTATAAATTTGAGCACTGGTACAGTATAAGCAGCTCTGTGTGGTATAAATTAATGTAAGATGATGCTTGTTTTCACAGGAGTTGTAACTTTCAGAAGGAAACTTATTTGGAATTTTTGATATCTGGAGGGAAGTTTATCTTCACTGAAGCCAAGGGTGGAGTAGGGCATAATTATGGATAAATACTCTTTGTTCTCTCCACTGTTAAAACTAGTTTTTTGCATTTTAGAATCTATGCAAGTTCTTATTTGGTCTGTGCTACCTAAGAGGAAGCAGGTTGAACTCCAAAACTTTGAATTTTGGTCCCACAGGAGATCTGAGCTGTGGAATGGTGCACAGACACCTCCCATCCTTTCCTGCAACTCCCAGCCAGCAGTGACTAGACTGGCAAAGCTCTTAGCTGCCTTCCTGGAAGACACTGGAACCTTCAGCCCTTGGAAGTTAATGAATGAGCTTTTTAAAGGGAGCTGCTCTTGATGGCTTTGGCCAAGGGTCACACTCACTTTGGGAATACCATCCCCTTCTTGCAGCCTCCACGCTTTCATCTGTCTATTAAGACTGATCCTTGTTTGGATCTTTTGTGTGGTTATGTGGTAAATTTGGTTTGTGAATTGTGTTCATTGTTAACTTTTTCAGCAATAATACTTTGCAGTAAAAGGAAGGTAACTTAAAACAATGCTTTAATTATTTCCAAAGGCATTTTCATAAGAATCAATTTTTGATGATTTGACATGTTTAATTAGAAAGGTGCAAAGGTGAAGTTGCCCTGCAAGTTGCCAGTCGTCTCTGGTTTAACTTGACAATTAGCTTTCTTCTACAAACTTAACAACTTAATACCCTAATTTTTTTCTTCACTCAGTATTCTCAGTGAAAAAAAGTAATGTTTTTTTGGTTTTGTTTTTTTTAGAAATAAAATCTTCTGCGACAGTCAGTTTTTTTGTTGATGATTAAGTAGTTGTAGTAAGTGCTGATTAATCAGTGTTGTGCTTGGTTTTTCGGTTTTGATTTTTTTGCATCCTCTTTGGAACTCAATTTAAAAAATATTTTTATCTTTTTGTCTAGTGTTTTCTATTGTTCAAATCTTGAGCTAGATGCATTTTGAATAATTAAATGAAACTGTACTTTCACTGAACTATTATGCACAGAGAGATCTGAGTGTTTTTTAGCAAATTAATTAGATAACAATTGCAAATTGAATTTAGAATTCTGTTCTGTAACTTAACACTTCAAAGAACACAAATTAGTAACTTCGTGTACTTTTTTCCTTTTTTCTTTGGAAATGCACAAGTACATTTCCAGGGGGTCTCTTCATGCATATTATTCCACTTTGTTCCAGAGCTGAACGTCATGCAAAATACTCTTCAGCTGTCAAAGTCTTTTTGCAGGAGAACACTGCAACTAGTGATTTAAAATGATAGCCAGCCCTTCATTTTTAATGCTTGTGAAGGAAGTGCTGCTGCTTGTAGTCCTTTTCCTTAAATGGCCTTTGTGAGGTTGACTTGCCTCCAGTGAGGCAAAGCTGAAGAGCATCTGTCATTGCCCCGACACAAAACAACCTGTTTTGATGGTGGCCACTGCTGTCTGCTTGCAGGGATGGCAAAAGGAGAACTTTTCCAGGATATTCAAGGACTAAGCTCATCCTGAGACTGCCTGCTGGAATGGTCTTAATTGAGTGAGAGAGCTCTTGATACAACAGAGCACCTCTGTCTGTGTTGTGGACTGAGCTGCTTATGAAGCAGTTCTTCAACTGCTTGAACTTACAGCTGTGCATTTTCAAGCTAAACAAGCACCAATTTAGTTTGGGTCAGAAAGCCACTTTTATAATTCAGTTTCAGTTGCACAAAATATATGAATATTTAATAGCATACTTGCAATTGTCTCTTTAACTGAAGTTGTGAAGTATATGCTGATTTTCCTGCTACTGGAGGATGATGAAATATTTAGTTGAGTATAAACTTCAATAGAAAATGATTCTTATGGGAAAAGTTTAAGGGAAATGCTTCCTTAAATTTGCATGAACTTTTGAACCTTAGGAAATGCTAAAAGAAAAATAAAAACTTGCCATTAAAAACTGAGGAGGATGGTTTGACATAGTTATGGACATTGTACCTAGAGGTGATTATACAATGTTTTCTGCTCTTCAGTGCCACAGTATTTTGGCTAATGGGTTCAATATGTGACTGGTTTACATTGCACACAAATTGCAAACTTTGCATTAAAAACTTGAGTAGAAGAACTAGTGGCTAGGAATATAAACTTAGTGGGAAACTGAGTAAATATACCTTTCAGATTTCATGGAAAGTGCCTAAAAAACTTCAGCTTATCTGACATGCTCCAAAAACTCTCCTACTTAGTTAGGGAGGCTGATATTCAGTATCTTTCATCACAGAATTCTGGAATGGTTTGTGTTGGAAGGGGTCTTAAAATTTTCTAGTTCTGCCTCCCCCTGCTATGGGCAGGAAACCTTCCACTAGACCAGGTTGCTCAAAGCCTCATCCAGCCTCACTTTCACCACCTCCAGGGATGGGGCATCTGCAGCTTCTCTGGGCAGCCTGTGCCAGTGCCTCACAACACTTACAGTAAAGAATTTTTCCTAATATCTGATCTTAATGTATTCATTTTCAGTTTAGAGCCAGTCTTCTTTGTCTTATCTCTGCATGCCTCATAAAATCCCTGTCCAGTTTTCTTGTAGGCTCCCTTTAGGTGCTGGAAGGATGCAATAAGGCCTCCTCAGAGCACTCATATTTTCCAGGCTGAACCTCAGCTCTCTCAGCCTGTCCTCACAGGAAGGATGCTTCAGCCCTCTGATCATCTTTCTGGATCTCTGCTGACCCTGTTCTAATAGGTCCACAATTCTGTTAAGTTGGAGACCCCAGAGCTGCAAGCAGCACTCCAGGTGATTCTCACAAGAGCAGAGGTGCAGAGTCCCCTCTGCTGCCCTGCATGCAGCCCATGCTGTTTCTGATGCAGCCTAGAATACAGTTGGTTTTCTGGGCTGCCAAGTGCACGTTGACAAGTTATGTTCAGCTTCTCCTCAACCAACACCCCCAAGCCTTTCTTGTCAGGGCTGCTCTCAATCCATTCTCTGCCCAGCCTGTGTTGGTGCTCAGGGTTGCCTTCGTCCTGGTGCAGGACCTTGTACTTGGCGTTGTTGAACTTCGTGAGGTTCAGATGGCCCCACCTCTCAAGCCAGATCCCAGACCTCCAGATCCCTCTGGAGTGGCAATGTGTTGATCACAATACACAGGTTGGTGTTGTCAGTGAAGTTGCTGAGGGAGCACTCAGTCCCACTGTCCAGGTCACCAACAAAGCTGTTAAACAGCACTGGTCCCAACTGCAGTCCCTGAAGTACACCATTCATCTCTGGTTTAAACTTACACATTGAGCCGTTGACCACAACTGTTTGAGTGTGGCCGTCCCGACAATTCCTTACCTACTGAGCAGTTCACCTATCAAATCAATGTTTTCCAGTTTTGAGACGAGAATGTTGAGCTTTGTGCCTGTCCCTGCCCTCCCTTTAATCCTGACTCATGCAAGCTCTTGGTCAGCTCCTCATCCATCCACAGGCAGACCTCCATGCACTCCAGCTGGCCACTGACACAGAGGGCAACAGCCCTCCTTGTCTACCCTGCCTGTCCTTCCTAAAGAGTTCCATTTCAACACTCCAGTCATAGGAGCCATCCCACCACATCTGCATGCTGCCAATAAGATCACAGCTAACTCTTTTTTTTATTCCCTATGCTACCTGTGTTTGCATAGAGGCATTTCAGTTGGGCCCAGGATGAAGCCAGCTTACTGGCTGAAGTGACTGGAATTGCCCTGTGGTCCCCTTCAGGTGCTCTCTGACTGACCTGTGATCCTGCTCCAGGCTCTGGGCTTCTTTTGCTGGCACTGACATCAAACTGGTATGAGTGGGATAAATTGAAGTTTCTCACCCCCAGCACTGTTGGTTTAAAGCCCTCTTCCCTGGCTTGGTGAGGCTATGACTGAAGAAACCCTTCCCCTTGTCTGACAGATGGACCACATCGACCCCTGATAGACCCAGGTTTCTCAAAGCAAGTCCCATGGTCCAGGTAGCTGAGCCCCTGGCAGTGGTACCTGTCCTGGAACCATTTTGTGATTTTCCAGATTTATCTGGCCCTTTCAAATCCATTTGACTGGGAGGATTGCTTGTAAAAATCTACCTGTGCTCCAGAGTTCCTTACTCAGGGCTCTATAATCCTTCATACTCCTCCCATGCTTCCAGTTGTATCACTGGTGTCCATATGAAACTACCTCACCAGATAGTAGTATTTGTGTGTTTTGACAAAGTCATTCCTAGTTAATGAAATACAGAAGTCTAATGTTTTTATAAAACTGAAACTCTGAAGATACATCAATTAGAAGGCTCCAAGAAAACATGTGAGATAATTTTTCCTGGTGCTTTGTTGATTTTTGTTTTAGTCACTGAGAAATGCAATATTTGTGCCCAGATTGTATCTAATTTTTCTCATGCCAGTTTGAAAGCTTAGTGCCTAAGAGTTTTGGGATTGCTTGAAGTTTTTCTGTTGTGGAATGTATGAGACACAGGGTGTACTAGCCATCCTGAGGAGTGGATGCAGCAAATCATAACAGCATTGCAGCTGTGATGGAACAGAAGAGTGGGAGTAAAACCAGGCTTGTTGTCCACTGAGGGGCAGGAGAGGAAAGAAGAGTAATATCTCTTATTACACCAGCTAACAAAAAGGGAGGGAATGGAATTTTCTAGTGTATAAATTATTAGGTGAAAATGTAAAATGGTAAATTGGTTACACTGATTAATTAACTAAGGCATTTAATTTACTTGAAGATGATTTAGTTAGGTTATGGCAGACAAAAAAACCAGCATGAGCAAACTGTGACTTCACCTGGCTGTGTCCTTAAGCACTGTTTACAGTGCTACAACAAATGAAATGAGGTTTAGTTTGAATGGCTACTACACAAATGAATGACAATTGACTCTTTTTATGTCCTAAAAAGTTTTGGTGTCGTTGTCATCTTCTCATATACTGCCAACTAACTAAAGAGGAAAAAAGTGAATCCCCAAACAATGAAAAATAAGCCAAGCAATAAAGCATCAGCTGCTCTAACAAGATCCAGTGCTATCCTGTAGATTTTGTGTTCTTCAGTATCACGTTTAAGAAAATGAACTGGGAATGGGTTGCCTGGGATGCATTGTAAAAAGTATATCCCAGCACTGTGTCTTGACTTAGCTTTAGGGAGAAAGTAGTTCCTGAAGTTTGAAAACCAATTAGTCACAAATTCTAAAGATGACTTGTAAATTGGATATTCTGGGACCGAAGATTTTCAGAACTGCAGAGAAATTGAATACTTCAGCCTAATTATAAGAATACAAACTGTTAATCAGATGTGAATCAGATGTATCAGTTTAAAACTGATATTAAACCTTTCATGACTTTGTATGCCTTGCTTCATCTGCTCTAGCTGCTTACTGCTAAGTGGTTGCAGGAATGCCTATGTGTAAAGCTGGGCTCCTAATATGTGCACAGGGGACCTCACTACTTAATTGGTCTTTCACATCTTGATATTAATTAAATCTTGTTAACATACAAGAAAATAAAGAACCTTAAACCCAAAGAACCGGTAGTAATTTAGAAGTAAAATCTGATTTTGGTAATATGGAATGAAGTCTGTTTAGGATGTTGCATTGATGGCTGATCATTCTGTATCACTAGGGTGCTTGTTCTCAGTCAATTCTCTTCTTCCCCTATGATGGTGGATCCCGTTGCTGCTCTAACAAAAAGGCAACTGTGGACAATTAAATGCCCAGAGTGCTTTAAGTAGGACGTCAGATCACATCCAGCTCAAGCTTCCCCTGAGCAGGCTTGGAATGTTTATTGCTGCGACTTCACAGTTTTTGAGTTTTCTTCTCCCTGGCAAGCTGTCTGCAGCATGTCAAACCCCTTAACTATTTCTCCTATGCTTTGGTCACAGGAGGAAAAGCTACAGCTAGTTTTAGCTGTCTTTTTCTTGTCCTGCCTTCAAGAAGAATTATATCCTTCCTTTTCTATCTGGTCTTTAAAAATATAGTAAGTAAATAACTTAGTCTTTAACTTCCTCACTTTACCCAAGAGCCCTAAGCATAGTAAGCATTAGTCCAGTTTTATTGACAAGGAAGTGAGGAATAGAGCAACAAGCTATTTCATCAGTGTGGTATATGACATCCATGGATTTGGTTGTGCTAGATTTCCTGTGGTAAATCTGCTGTCTCAAACAACAGTATCCCCAGCCTCCTTCCCTGGCTGTATTCTGCCCTCCATGTCACCATCCAGCTCTGTATGGTGTGATGAAGTCATGTGCAGCATAGCACACTGATCTAGACAGGCCATTTTATAAAGTGTGGCCGCCTTTTTTTTTTTCTCCCCTGTGTTTTTTATCCAAATCCAAATTTTCTTATTTTTCTCTGCCCAACTAAATGAACAATTGTAACTCTGTATTCTCCTCTGTATGGGAGGGAGAGGAGTTTGAAACAAGGAATCGATGACTGTGTAACTTGGCATAAGCAATAAAGCTTCTAAGATTGAAACTAGTGTTAGGCTACAGTTTTTCAGCACTTTAGAGTAGGCATTAATACTGAAATAAATTCTGCTGATCAGCTTCTGACTTTTGACTTCTAGAAGTTTTGGAGCTTCTGTGCAGTGGTCTAGATTTCAGAACTGTTGCAGGATAAAATTAATTATCTCAGTAACATCTAAAATGCTTGTGCAATCTACACATAAATTCTTGTGCCAGCACAAGGCCCCCGGGCGACATGGGGATGGAAATACTTGAGAGGGGAATGAAGTATGTTTTTGAAGTGGTTGTGGTGCCACTGCCTGTCAGCCTGCAGCAGCCTCAGGTGAACTTCCCTGCCATGAGCACTGACACTGGGCTGCTCTAGTTTGGTAAAATTCAAGATGTGACTGTAGGGGAAGTTAATGCCCCTGTGCTGGTGTGTGTTTAGCTACTGTCATTAGGGATGGAGATTTCTTCTGTTTTGTGTTCTGGCATGCACTTAAGGCTTGTACTAAAGCATCTGTACTGCTGTTGGTGCTCGTGTTGTCTAGGTTAAGCTCATGCATGATAATACCTTGATTTTTCTGTATAAAAAGAAGATGGCATGGCATACAGAGGGAGGAAGAAGCTAATTGTCCTTTTTCTTGGGTCCTGTGAATAAATTGATAAATACATTTGATAGTTTAGGAAAGATTAATTATTTCCTCAGACCTTTTTTGAATCACTCTCTGCTTTTGGCATAGATGAAAGTAATAGAAGGTATGTTAAGAGATTCGGTATATAGCAGTCATCAGTATGGAATGTCCTCATAGGTTGTTCCTTGCTACTCAATCTCAGTTTAAGAGTAGGTAAATTATGTATTTTTGTGAAAAAATTCTACACTGCATCTAAATGTATGCAGAATTGTTTGTTAGGAGGAGGCTGATGAAACAGTGTAATGCCTGTTTGTCTTGAGTTAGATTGTACTTTGTATTTTTATCTATTTCACTTTTAGAGATGAAGTTCATTTAGTTCATTTTGTTAAAATGTGGAGTATCCTCTTGGAAGTACAGTTTGCAAAATGCCCACTTTCTCTGACTGATAGCTTTGGATTACCTTAACTTTCTTTTTAGCTGGAGGACACATTTCCCCTTTTCATCAATCCCCAGACTGATGATCTCATATGAAAAATGTAAACAGGCAAAGTGCTTTTTTCCCTCTTGCATCAACACCTGTTAATGTTTTCTGCTGTTACCTGCAGCCTGCTTCTCCTATTGAGAAAGCTGACAAGGGCATAGAGTGTAATTGTGTTGTGATGAAGTTGAATTTAAAGTAAAAATAGTTTTTTTAAACTTTCATAACCTACTGGTGCTAAGCTAGCATTTTCCCATGTAATTCACACAGATTTTGTTAACTGTACTATGGGTAAAGCTGTGCAGAAAGATCTGGACCATGACTTCCAAAGGGTTAATGAAAATGCACTTGGTAGTGAATAAGGACTTCAGACACAGTATTGCAAAAGACAATATTTATAGTAAATATTTTGCCTTACTGTAAGCCTGCAGGTGGGGCTAGAGTTGAGAAATGGGGGAAAATATCTGTTATTTGATAATGGTTATGTTAATGTTGTTAGCTTTTATTTGAAGTAGCCAATCTTCTCTGACTCTGAGTTTTTTATGTCTCAAGCCTAATAAAGACAAATCCACTAATTTCATGCAGCCTGAAGAGGATAGAGGATTAGAATAGCTCCACTGTTGTGGTTCTTGATTAAACATGAGATATAGTGGAAACACTGATCTTTGTAAGGTTCTTGTTCTTCTCTTTTGAACTTTGAAATTGACTTGTAAGGCTTCCTATTTGAAGTATTCCTACTGGTTAATCAAAAAGTGAAGGTCTGCTATCTTTCACACCCTGACATGGATGATTTCCATCTCTCTTGTTTTGGTGTGTTATTTTTTGCTTGGTTTGGCATTTTCAAAAATGTTGCTGAAAAACTGAGTTTCATAAAGCTAGCCTTTATCTGCAGCTCTGTGAAGACCTAGATTATGAATGAGAATAAGTTGCATTTTTAGAAGAATCTGTTCATTCTGAGTATTGCTTGAAATTACAGTGAACAAAAAGAATTGCAGGTCTTGTTTTATTGTATGATTTGACATGGTAATTTCTGTATCAAATGGTTGACTGTTTTGCCACAGATTGCTTCTTGTGTTTTGTCTGTTCTTCCTAGAAATACACCTTGCTGGGTGATGTAGTATTTTTTCCAGTAACAGGGAAGGAGTGTGGTCGCACCTTCCTTGTCACTTAGCATGACCCACTTGTGAAGTGGCAGTGGAGTCAGTCTGCTGATATTCTGTAAACATCAGGCTTTCATGACGCATAAGATTATGTCCCTGTTTCTTCTCATCCCTCCCCATTTGCCCAGGGAAACAAGGGGACCAGGGGTCAGATGCAAAGTCTGGGCAATGTTACTTCTGGCAATCCTGCATGAAGGGTTTGAAAACAGCCATTTAAGATTCATATTTCAGCCTCACCAGGCCAGCATATCTAATATCCAAGAGTGTGGCAGGAGTTGCCTGGTTGTTATTCTGTGCTGTTTGAGGAAAACTTACCATCCTGACAGAGGTGACAGTGTGTTTGTATTGAAAAGCTGGTTGTCCTCATCCTTGTTTCCATCAGTAGTAATGGAAATGGGTGGCTCTGAAATTTGCAGTCAGATGGCAAGCTACTTGCTTCCTCTTAATATTTATTGCAGGCTAAAGTGTTGTAGCAGCATCCCTCTTTCCATAAGATGTCAGTTTTCTTTTACAGTATTGTAGGATTTTGTTTCACTGCCATTGCTTGAAAAGGGGTACCTCTCATAAGTAAGTCACCTTAAAAAAGAAGTACCAAGCATAAATTGATAGTGTTTCCTTCTTAAATAAGCAGCTACCCTGAAACAAGAGCTCTGAAGGAAAGAAACATTCAGTGCTTGCCCTCAGGGTTACCTCTGAGGAAAATATTAACTATTTCCACACTGGGTTGTAATCTGGAAGTCAGATAAATGCTTATCCCAAAATCTTTCCCGAAACTCTAGAGGAGGAAAATCACCATCAGTTAAAAACAGACACATGGGGATGTGTTCAATGACTTTCAATACTTATTATCTAATATTTTCAGTATACTGAATTGATGCAGGTAGTATATGGTAATATGAATTTATTCTTTACTTGAAGCATTGCTGAGTTTCTGTATTCAGTTAGTTTATCATCTCCAACTTTTTCCAGTGCTGTGTAGAAAACTTTTACATGTAGATTTTATGGGAGTGGCAAGAAGAGAAGGGAAAGCAGAGACTCCTCAGTAAAGCTGTAAGTCCATTCCTGGAGGAGAGGGACAGCTCATGTGCAGATGTCCCTGTCCTTAGCTGCAAGAGCTCCATGCCTAATTGGGTGCGAGGTGTCCATGACTCAAGTGTAGGCTTCCCATCTAATGCCAGGAGCCACGTGTCTATTACAGCACCACTCAAGCTAAGTGATTTTAGCTCCCAAGCCAAATTATGAATTCTGTTGTTCTTAAGCCCACTAGAAAAGGCATTCAGAAATCTGCCGCTGCATCATCTCCTGCTCTCTCAGGAGACATCCTCACAAGCCCTGCGCTGATTGCCCTCATTAGACTGTACTCACAGTGTGAGCTAAACCTTTTGTTGCCTCACATAGCTGGAAGATGGTAGAAAGGACTTTCTCATGTTTTAGCAGGTGCTGGGAATTGTTAAAGGAGTGTAATTTTTTTACTTAGGTAGTCAAAGTAGATGAAGAGGTACATATAATTCCTCTGGAAAGAAAAGTTAGGGAAGTTAGCTAGAGAGGCAAGACCAGAGGCTGGAGGAATTACTCAGTCAAAGTCAAAGAAATGTTGGTGATGTTGTGGGTTTTGTTTTGGTTTTGGGTTTTTCTCTTGTTTGTTTCCTTGCTTGCCTGCAATAAAGGCAACTGAACACATAGAGTGAGAAAGACTTTGTTAGAAAACTTGTCATCAGCAAAGGAGGTCAGGTGTGAGATGGAGGCCTTAGAAGATGCAGCCAGGGTTTGTCCTGCATGCGCTTGTACAAATTGCAGTTTTAGAACAAAGAGTTGTCTTTTTCAATGCTTTTATTGTTTTTTGGTTTTTCTTGATGATTCCTCTTGTGCAAGAGGGAAAAGAGTGTGCCTGAGTTTTATTGCCCATTCATCTCTCCCCACCCCAAAAAGAGGGAGGGGGCCTTGAGAAAAGCTGAGCACGCTGAAAACCACCACTTCTGTTCCATTGTGTCTTGGGTGAAACTGGACGTGCCTCCTTATATCTTTCCTATAACTGCTTTGAAATCTGTCTGTAGCAGGGGCACTATACTCATCTATTGGAATGATGTTTTTTAAATTTCTGTTTTGTTTGATTATCTCTGACATGAGAACTCAGACACCCAAAACCTTTTTCAGATCTTTAAGTTGCAATCTTGAGAGCTCAGCATATGATGTAATTTTTAAAGCAGTTTGCTGCTTCTCCCAATGTAGAACTTCGAAGTTTTTATTACCAGGAACAAACCTTCAATTAGAAGCTATTTTATCTTTTACCTATATACCTATTGTACTGGTGTATGAAAGGAGTCTTAATTCTTTTATATGTACCAATAAAGCAGCTTTTGGATTGTGAAGAAAAATATAGCTTAGGTTGAGTTTATAGAGCTACAAGTTCTTCTATTATCTTAATTAGATTTGTAAAACTTCATTCAGATTGCTGTCATCTCCCTTTCAAGAAGCCTACATTCTGATCTTGTGGTAATTTTTTGCTGTGCACAAACAAAATATATTCTGACTGTATTAAAAGCTAGGTATGTATTGAAAACAACTTTTTAAAATTTTTTTAAGAAACAATTCGAGCATAACTTTGTGAAGATCCATTCATTTGAAGGAAGCATACAGCCAACCCTTTTCTTGGCCAGGTATTGAAAAGGGGGTTGTTGTGCATGTTGGATTTATTTTTCCAAGGCAATGGAACTTTCAGCAGACATAACAGGGGAGCTGGCCATGTTACGTGGCAAGCTCCAGGGTCTCTGGTGCTTCCAACTATCTTTTGGAGAGTTGCCTTAAAACTCATTCAGCTGTTGTGAAAAGTATCTTCCATCCTACTAAACCCATTGAAGTTTTAGCTTCTCTTGCATTCTTCTGCTTTTTTCTAAATATGTAACAAATGAACCTGTTGGCATTTTTAAGTTTGAGCACCTTACTGTGTATCAGGTGTGTTGTATGTTGATTACTTTGCAATAAGTTTAGGCATTTAAGATTTACAATGTCTTGTATATAGTATAGTGTTTTTATCCTAATTGTTTATTAGTAATCACAGGCTACTTTCCACCAGTTCAAGGTTGTATTTGTTTGTTTATTTGTTCACTAACTGTATTTCATACTTGATGTATTGTTTCTATATGTATGTCTATTCTGCACTTTTATTTTAGTTGGTACTTACACTTTGCATAGTGTGCTGTGTTTTCCACTCTGTGTCCAAGTGATATTTCATCGGCGCTTAAGAGCGTGTCTGGCTGCTTGCCTATTGAGATTTTGCATACAGGAGAGCATGGCCTTAGCTTAGCATAAAATCATGTCTTCTTTGCATTTTTTTATTTGAAGAGAAACAGTCTGTGGCTTGTGATGAAGAATATTGCGAGAAAGATTTGTTAGCATGATAAATGTTTCTATAAAACCATAAGCAAGCATGCTCTGTTTTGAAGTTTGGACTTGACCAAGTTTGTGAAAGTCATGAGAGCTAAGATAATGATGAAAATTGCTGTTATTCTGAAAGGTAACCACAGTTCTGAGGATGTTGTGTTCATGACTCTGACCTGTCAATGAGTATTATGGAGAACATGATACATTTATTACCTTAGTTAGAAACAGGGATGTAAGAAAATGGTTCATAGCCAGCAATTTTAATTCCAGGGGAAACATAGGGAGTAAAGTTTTATTGAAAATTTTGTTGATCAGGCACAAGAAAAATAAATTAAACAAAACATAGTGGTAGCACTAATGTAAAATTTAAGCAAATCTGTCTTCGTGTTTAAGTGGCACTATAGGATGTTTTTGGTGAGGGGAAAAGAAGTTTGTTCTTCCATTAACTATGTCACTATGAGCAGGACTTCAATTCTGCTGTCCAGAGACAGAACCACCACCCCACCCTAGCAAAATTACTTTGATATGCTTAAAAATATTAATTTATGTTGAAGATACTTCTATGAAGCTGTGGCTGTCAGTCACTGGCTCTATCTGCATGCACCAGGGGATCAATAGTACATTAAGGAAGCTGACATGAGGAGGGGAAGGATTCATAAATAATAAATAGCAGGCTGCACTGCTGGCGCTTCATCTCTACACAGAGTAATACTAATTCTAGTGAAGTACCCTTGTACTTCCTAACCCTATTAGGCTTGAAACCATTATCCCAAATATTGATGCTTTCCTTTAGTCTGTTTCCTGTTAAGAAGTATGTCTGTGTAATCCTTAACTACAAGCTGCTAACGTAAAAGGCTAGTCCATATATCAGAAATACAGGTACAGTAGAAACACTTGTTTAAGAACTGATCTGTAGTCTACTGAGAGACCAGGATTTGAAGCAAGGGGATGTGGGGGCTGCTTTCAACGTTTTCTTAGCCCTATAAACAATAGGTGCTTCTGTAAAGAGATTTTTGTGGTATGCAGGACATGTGAAATGTTGAGCATTGGAGCATGATCCTTGCACTTTAAATCTGTGTATTAATTTTTTCATTAGCTCTCTCTGCTTCCACATCCTGCACATTGCTGGCAAGCATGCATCAGCAATAAGACTTTCTTCGGTAACGTGTCTGAGATATCTCTGAAATGTGGCTGGTCAGAGCTATAGCTGCTTTTTTTGGAAGTTGGTTTCTTTCGAGACATTCAAGTAATTTTGCCAGATATTACTTTAAATGTTCTATATAATGTGCTCTTTCGATGAATAGCCATGTAGAATCAGCACGGGAAGAGCAAAGTCCTTGGCAATGCCAGCTCAATTGCATCTGCAGATGAGGATTTAAAATTCTATGCAGCAGACAGTACCTCCAGCAGGCGAGTAAAAGGTTACTGCATTATTTTGCTTGTTTGCATCTGTAGTCTTTATCTATTGAAGGGGTTTTTTTACCATTCAGTTTGTTGTGCATGCTTGTATATAGATACTATTGGAAACCGATTTAATAGGAACATAAATATAAAAAGGGCAGAGCAAGGTGAAGGGAGAGGCTCAGTTCAGCTTTAAACCAAGGAAAGGGAGGGAGGAAGAGAGAGAGAATAAAGGGGAGGGGAGAGAGCAGGAGAGAAATTAAGGTTTCAATGCATTGTGAAAGAGAGAAGTTTTTTTCAATTGCTTTCACATCACTCGTGTTTTTCTTAACCTTTTGCTAAAAAGGATGCTATTGAACAAGCACTGATAGCTCTATAAATGTAAGTGACAATTATTTCAAGTCAGATTATCCCGTAATCAGGTTAAGCAGTTGTGTTAATGTGAGACCTTCTACTTTCAGGAACAGTATTGCATACCATACCATCTTAAACCAATTTAAATGAGCTTTTTACTATATTATTTGCATTTTTTCCCTATGAAAAAGGTATATTTTTCATTATCTGCATGATTATCTTTTGTAAACAAGGAAATGTTTCCAGCAGTAAGTTAGTTTGTGGGTTAAATTTGGAGGGAGGATATTCAGTGCTGTATTTTGGTTGTATTTTGAGCAGAGTATACTTCTTTTTAAAGGTTAGGAGACCTGTTTGTGTCTCACTGCTCATTTGAATTAGTTTTGCATTTTTTATTTTTCTCAGAGCAAAGAGGTCCTTGAAGACTTTGTTAAAGCTGCTTACACGATCTGCCTCTAACATGTTTTGAGATTTGGTTGTGGTACCTTTGGACATTCTACTACAAATCCTTTCCTGCTTCTTTCTGTCCGGGTTCAAATTTGTGTTGGCTTTTCCTGATGTTGTTCTCACTCTCGTAGCTTTGTAGCAGCCATCCTTATTTCAGGATCCCATGGACGTGGATAGCATTTTCCTCACGCATTCTGACTTTCCAAGAGGACTTTTTCCGTTTCCCAGACGCTTCAGGGTAGTCAGTGTGAGAGTGTAGCAGTCCAGCCTCGCCAGTCCCGTGTGTGATGGGAAGGTGCTTTTCCAGCAGAGGCGTTTCAGCAGGTTGGCAGCCCCCAAGGTTTCAGCAGGCTGGCACCTGCTGCGTGGGGCCGCGCAGGGTGGGGCGCGCGCCGCCGGCTGGCACAGCCTCCTCTGGCCACGGCCCGGGCTGGATAGGCTGCGCTGCTGCGAGGGCAAAACTGGCTGGAAGTGACAACAGCCAGCGAAGGAGTAGTCAGCAAGCAGTTCTGAGAGACTGCCATCCCGGAGTTTGCTCCTCTGTTAGACAGCTGTCTGTCTTTTTGAAGCAGCTGACTTTGCGAAGAGGAGTAGAGGGAGAAACGCACCCGTTTTTTAAATGCAAGGTATTACTTGCTGATGAGACTGGCTGACTTTTTTTTGAGAAATGTTCCTTTTTTTTTTCCTTTTCTTTTTTTTCCTCCTCTCTGTTTAGCAGTCTTAATTCCAGCCAGGGAGCTGCAGAATGAGGCAGCTGGCCAATTTTGAGTGTTTATGGGACAGTACTGGTCCTAATTTCTTTAAGAATAAACTCGTCTGATGAGCAAGTCAATGTGTGGCTGTGGCTGCAGCATTATTTCTTCTTTAATGAAGAGGCTGGGCTGTTCGACCTGCTGCTCCAATCTTCTGTCTTGCAGTCATACATCAGAGCAGTTGCAGAGACTATCCATTGAATGTCTCAATCAGCCGAAGAAGGTAATTATATTTTTAATTTTAACTATACTATTAAAAGGATGCTGTGTAATTTGGATTTACATGATAAAAAGACAAATTCTAGATCTTTTTGACAGTTTTCTTGACCTTGAGTAGCTATCCAATATCATTTTGCCATTATCAGGTTGTGTAGCAATAGAAATGTGCTGCAGTAATTGATTTTGTAATAGGATCAGGTGATTTACTGGATGCACTGACAACCACTTGCTTGCTTGTTCTGAAACGTGGAGCACTCTAATGGATGTTTTGATTGCAGCCTGGAGTTGCTCTGAAACTGCTAGATGCTCAAAGATGTAACATCTCATTTGTCAGCCTATCCTCTTTCCTGACGGCCACTTAGAATACATTAACACACATGCATTCCCTGAGAGTTTGGTCCATGCTAAACCTAGTCCAAGTTTATGCCTAGAGGAGAGTATAGAACACTTCTTTATGGGTTGCTATTAAATGTTGGGGTTTTTTTTTCTGTTACTCTGTTATACTTTGGAAGTAGGAATAAACAAAACCCATTCCATATCAGAATATGGATTTTACTGTAGAAAAAGCCATTAGGAGCTGTGATCCAGTGAATTAAATTGGGGAGCTTAATTGGATCTACTTTTTGAATCAATCTGTTTTAGGCTGATGAAATGTTGTTAAACATTAAGAGCTTTTAAGATACATAGTACACCATACCCCTGCAGATTAATTAGAGTGTAGTATAAGTACACAGTGTGCTACAGTGATTATTAATAGTTTGTATCTAGCTCTTTTCACTTTCAAAAAAGTCGTAAGTCTTTATCTATTATTGGGAAAGAATAAACATTCCCTTTTGAGTTCACTGTTATTTGCCATATCATAAAATTACTGAAACTTAAATACAAAAAAAGCCCTATTGAGGTATTAAATGGCTTTTCATTGTAGTTGTGCCCAATTTGGAGTGAGAACTGATAGGGAAAATATTAAATCAGGAAGTGGAAAAGTCTCACGGGGACCTTGAAGTAAGAAACAGTCAAAACATAACTTCAGTAGGCTAAAGTTTAGAGGATGCCGCTTGCTTTGGCTGGAGGACATCAGTATGCAGTGTACAATAAGAGGTTGAATCACTAGGATCAAACACATAACAATTTCTCACCTGATCGTATATACTGTGATTTCAGTGGCCTGAAGTAAATCAAGGTGGCTGGATTAGAAATTGTCAAACTTGATTATAATTAATCTAAACTGGAGAACTCCTTCAGCCAACTCTCACTTGATAAAAAACAGTGAGCAAGAAACATATGATTTCAACCAATTGATTTTAATTTTGTTTTCCATTTTTACCTCGATGAAGGTAACTAAAGGAAAATTGATTCTCACTCATTTATTTTATTACATCTATTTATTTTTAAGGAGAATGTACTACTATTCCCATGCTTGCTCTTGTTTGTATGGCTTGGCATTAATATTCTTCTTGGCCATTTGATCTGGGTTTGTATTTATATTTTTTTGTGTTTGGTTTGTTTTTTTTAACATTGTGAAATGAGCATGGGTCCCTTTGCAGAAATAGGTTTCTTTCTCACCAGCTTACACATGTAATTCCTATCCTTACACGCCCAGATTCCTCTTTCTCCAGAGTACAAGATGTTTTTTCAGTCTGAAAGAACTGGTCATTGTGTTGGAGTAGCAGAATGAGCCCAAGCGTGTTTTTTGAACTTGGAGTAGTGTTCAAAGGTGTTGGTGGTGTTAGGGGTAGCACTTCAGCGAGCTCAGGTTGCAGGATCCACTTAGTGATTATTGAGTTCAGTGATTTGACTTTTAAAAAGGTGCCTGTGAAGGCAACATTCTCACCGTGTTTCAGCTATTTGTTTTAAATTACCTTAACAGGCAGTGGGAAACACAGCTATTAGTTTAAGAGAGAGAATAATTAAAAATCACTTCCATTTAAAGAAGCTTACTTGATGAGAAAAATAAGGTTAAATAGATTGCTTTCACTTTGCTTTTATTTTTATACAAATTTTTCAAGGTTAATTTATACTACATGCAAATTTTGTGACCATAATGTTGTATATCATAGAAATATTTGTAAGAAAGTTTATGTGATCTGCTGTGTTTTGAATTCTAAACTAGATAAATAGCTAGTGGATTGAGTTCTGAAGTTCAAGACAAAAATCTTTGTGAGTCAGTGACAAGAGTAGTTGAAAAGAATTACATATTCAGAGAAGGCGGCAAATAAGCTCTTTTTATAAAATAGTGTTTTATGTGCAAACTTGCACTTGAAAACATACAACTGTGTGAAACTGTAACTAGGGCAGGGCTGAGAAAAGGGCTTTTCTGAGGAGAGTGATGTATTTCTGAAATGGCAGTGAATAAATATGTAGTGCAGGTACTGCTGCACTAGTGGAGCAGAAGGAGTAACAGAGCTAATTGAATAGTAGTATCAGAAGTGTTGAGATTGTGTTTAGCAGTCTAAGAGTTCAACTGGAGACTCCCCAGAGTGCCTTTGGCACATGTTGGTGACCACTGGGTAACACAGTCCTGCCCGTGGCCACACAGTGTCCCCTGTGTTGGCTCCCAGCTCCCGCCCCACAGTCACATCCGGTGCAGGGTGGATGGGGCAGCTGGTCCTTACCTGCAACAGTAGTGTTATTTTAGGTCCTGGCGCCTCCTGGTGCTGTGGTGCTTAAATAACAAAAGCCAGGACTTTGCCAGATTTAAAATGAGTGTTTCTGTCTTATTATTCAGCCAGAAGATATTTGCAGTGGTAGCCACTACACTAGCCCTGAGCAGGATTTCTTTTCTAAAGGAACTGTCATGAGAATGAGACTTTGAGCATGTGAAGCATCAAGGTAAACATTACAGTGAAATGGTATGTTAAAGTCCCAAAGAAACTGGTTTTATCTTAAATGGTACATTCACTGTTGAAAATGAACCTTGGTAATTAGGTCTCAACATTTGCCAAAATCGGTTTAATTTACGCACCATTTAGTGAGATGATTTTATAGACTTAAAATATTGTATGTTTAAAGTGTCTCCCAAAGTATCAGCAAAAGGAGTCTTCCAACAAATTACATGCTTTTATTGAAAAAAAACCCCACAACCCAAAACCAACCAACCAAAAAAAAAAAAGTACTGAGAGAATTGTATCAATTTTATAAAAATTGACGCTTCTTACTTTTTACCTGTTTTAACAGAACTCTTGGAGGTGTTTCCCAGAGAAATACGTGACAAAATGATGTCTCCTGGAAGATTTTCCAGCAGTCTAGTTTAATTTGATTTTTCTGAAACACACAGTAGTAGGTTTTTGTGTGCGTATGCTGTTCTGCATAATCATACCAGCCTCTGTGGGGTCCAGAGCTGTTAGTGATGGTAACAAGCATTCACAATAGAAGAAACCCCATACTTTTATTTACTGATCTCCTTCCAAAAATATAGTGAGAGAGTGTTTCTATTTTTGGATGCCTGAATAGCTACAGACAAAAGATAATGATCTTCTAAACTGGTTTTCTCACTCTGTCTGACCTTCCAGATCAGTTGAGGGCCTCTGCATCTGATTACTTAATGAGGAATTGACCAGATTGATTAATAGCTTCCCCTCTTGCACTCCAGGTGATTTCAGTAGGAACAACTACTAGGTCGCTGGCAATGGCAGATTGTTTTAGGGTCTCACCTAAACCTAACTTGAATTAAGTCCAGAATAAAATAATGGGACTGTGAAAATGCATACATGATATATACCTTGCATGTGTGATGCTTATTCTATAATAGTACTTGCCTATTTTATAAGAATGTAGATGTCTGTGTTCTTGCATGTAAAGCCCTCATGTTAAACTGGAGAAGTACCAATAGTGGAGAAGTAATATTAAGAAAAGGAGTACTGCAGGGAGTTGAATGAAGACTTGAGAATGCTGAAGACTGGATATTAAGGGTAAAAGCAGTAAGTTATAAGGAACTTGAAACAGGCAGGTGTTTTATTAGAAGGTGGAAAACCTTGCTGTAAGCCAATTTTTTTTTATTATCTATCTATGTATGAATCTTGCACAGCTGCTAATCACAGATTTTGTTTTACTTCTGCAGATAACATGCAGTGCATTTATACACATGAACAAGTGTTATAGTTGGGATTTGTCTTTTCTTGTTTCATGCTACCCTCCAAATTGGTATCATTAGAAATTTATTATGGGATCTGAATGTCAGGCTTTATTCTCTAATATAATTTGTGATCATAATTCTGCATTTTAGTTCTAATGTGTCTAATGGGAACCTGGTAACTCCCACATGGCTAAACTTAGCTCTGCTAAGAATAATGCTTAAAAAGATCCCCAAAATAAAAATCAAAATATTCTTTTAGTAGAATGAAAAGAAGATATCAATCTAGATATATCCAATTAAAAAAAGGAACCGTTAGGTCTATTTAGGTCAAAACCTTTAGTAAATTGAAAGTTTATTCTTCTTGTAAATAGATTTTCATCTTTAAATGTTGTATTGTACAGATGCTGAAGACTGAAAGTTCCTGTTTCTTGTGGAGATACCTGCTTTCCCTTTTTTGTGTATGACACAGCAAAAGGAAGGAACAAGTCATGAAGTATTTCAACTAGGCAAGCACATATGTCTTTTTTGCAGCTTATTTGATTGTGCCATCCTATGGCTGCTTTATGTGTTAAGAGGTTAGTGTAATTATAACTGGAGAGAGAACACTTTACTGAATTTCAAAGTATGATGGCTTGTGACTTTTAGGTATGAATAATAATTTATGGGGTGTTTTTTTGTTTGTTTTAAACTGGTCTTTCTCAGTGCCAGAAGGCTGTTCTCTCTGCCAGCCGCTTAACAGTGAAGGAGTTTTGCAGGCCTAGGGGAGGGAGACAGCAGGTGTGTTATGTTACATGGTCAGAAAAGAAGTCCTGCTGTAATCAGAAGGGCCGAGATGGTAAAATGGCCTGTGAATACTCCAAAGAATAAGTTTAAATAGCAACACACTTTTTCTGAATAGTTGGGCGAAGAGCCTTCCTTGGTGGTATTTGAACGTGGAGATGGTGGTAAGAACATAGAACAAAGAGGTAGGAAGCCTTCTATGTGTGGGAGATGACAGACTATGCCAAGGAGCTGAGCCAGGGGAAAAAGGACCTCTAGACTTTTCAGTGGTTATCTATGGTTATCTAGTCCGACCATCGGCACAGCGCAGCACAGGATTGTACCCATGCTGTAACCCCAAGATTGAGGTTCAGTAAAAATATTCAGCATTCAGAGCTAAATCATGCTGCTCATTGTTTTTGATTCAGGCTGTTCTGCCCACACAGCCCTAATCCAGCACTTGTTGTATTGTCATCTATTCACTCTTTCAAGATTCTATAATAGTATTTCAATTTTCCTGGGTCTTTATCAAGCTAGAGTGATTTCTTTCTTTTCCTTTTTTTTTTTTCTTCTTAAGAGCAGCACATAATTTTTTCCTGTTGTTGGCAAAGCAGGAAAAATGATGACAACCTAGCAAACAGTAACATTTTGTGGTAAAATGCTATTACTGGCATCAATATTGTCATTATCAGAAGAATAGCAATACAAGAGTCAACAAAACCATTGCAATGTTCTCTTGCTCAAAGCAGAATTTAGAAAAAAAGATCAATTTCAGAAAGAAATAAGATTTCCCAAAAGTCATAATTGGGATGGTTTACCAGAAGAGTTTTTCTTCATCCCAACAGGCTGACATTGCAAGTTATGATTTGAGTACAATGACTTCTTAGAAATGCTATTACAAGTGCTACAGTACACAGAATCCTGTTAATAGTATTAAGGGCTGTGGGATTCTGGGGTTCAGGTTAAATGTTGTCAGTTTTAATCAAACCAACTTTTCATATAAAATCTTAGTAACTCTCCCCCCAGTTCCCTCCTCCAAGGTTGCATTTTACTCATTAACTTCCACAAGACAGCAATGAGCCGTGGAGAGGAAAATGTCACCGCAGCAATGGAGACCCTCAGGTCCTTGAGCAGAATTATCACTAGAGCAAAACTGAATTTGTGTGCTTGGCTTGGCTGCTTTGAAAGGCTCTCCAAGAAACTTCTTACCTTCTGGTTCCTATGAATATTTGTTTTTCTAAATAGCAGGCTTTCCTTTTTCTGACTTTGTGCCGTGACTTAGAACTTGTTGACATTCAGCCTTGGGAGATGGTGTTCAGGGTCATACCAAGAGTAAAACTCATGCAGTATGAACTGTTCTGGTCACTCTTGCAACACTCAGTGGCCTGAAAATATCTTGTATCCTTATAAGCTGAATGCCTTGATCTGCTCATTGTTTTGGTAAAGTAGTTGCAAAGACTGTTTCTCATCCATTTTGTTAAAGCTTCTGTTCTGAAACTTTTAAACAATTGTTTTCTCAGTACTGTTTTTATTCCACTTTTAGTGGTTTTGTATCTGTTACCTTAAATACCTTTGCAATTATACTGTAGTGCAAGACAGAGGAGCAAACATCTCACACACTGGTTTGTTATGCTCAGTGTATTTAATATTAGAATTAGACTGTCAGTTTAACAACTTCTTGTCCACAGAGTTCAAAAGGTTTCTTTTTAAAATAAATATATATAATTTTTCTTAATTCCATAAGAAGCCTCTTTTTCCTTTATCATCCCTGTTGAGATGTCACTGATGATATTGTATTGATCCACTAAAAAGGTTTGCGGATAAAGCTTTCTACTTGATGTAGGCTGTCTTTTTAATTATAGCTATGCCAGGATGCTGTACAGAACTCTGTAGTTAGGGTTGTGTCAGCACTTACATATGAAATCTCCCATTTTTATCAGCGGCTTAGTGCTGACAATAAAAAATTACTTTGATGAAAAGCATAGTAAGATCTCAGTCTTCAGGATGAGTCAGTAAGGGTTCACTATATTAAAAACTATTCAGATGAATCTGAGTTAATGAAAGGTTACAACCATCTCTTTTACACACAGGCTCTCTATTATATGTGCTTGCAACTACTGTTTTAAAATTATTTTTTAGGCTTTTTTCATTACTTGAGGTACTGCCATTCAGCATCTAAAAAGCAGCAGATTTCAATGCTCTCTTCCTCTGGGCATCTGTAAGGGATCTACCTTAGTTCTTGAACCTGCCTGCCTTTTTGTCTTGGTTCCCCCCCTGCCTCCTCTTCCCCTTCTCCCAAGCCCGCAGTTGCTCTGAGCAGAGGACCTAACAAGAATGAAGGATGGCTGTCTCACCAGTGTTCTGTTCTTATACTTACCAAATGTTTGATCCCACGTGAGAAAGAAGCGTGTGCAGAAGGGTATTTTCTCCTTATTTTAGAAACATAAAGCACCTGCTGTAAAAGAATGTGTCTCATACTACAGACTGATGCTGTTGTATGCTGGCTCACAGTCCAGAGCACAGAGCTATTCCCTAATGATGGCAGCTTAAGTGAAGAGGATTGATTTATTTTTTCCCTAATGGTGGTAGTAAGAGTGCCTGCAGTGCCTAGCCTTTGTGGGAAAGGCCCTTTGTGGCTCAAGCACTCAGGTCTAGGTTCAGTTCCTACTTGTTCCTGCAAGAGTGGAAATGCTCATCTCTCCCTTTTCTAGAAGAGTGCTGAGAAATTGTTCGGGTAGGGGCACCTTCCATCTCTGTTGTGGTGTGTAAGCCACTGTGTGATTAAGAAAAGGAGGAGAGAAAGGCAGAAGGAATATGATTTTGCAGTCTTAGTATAATTTGCCCTGAGTTTGGGGAAGATATGCCTGAGCAACAGAGTCTGGTCCCTGCATTATTTCCAAATTTTTTCTCTCAAAAAATTAACAACTATAGGGAAAAAGCAGGAGTAAAATACAGCTTTCCCTAGGGGCTGATGATATCCTAGGCTAATCATCCCTTCTGTTATTCTGTCCTGTTGTCTTAGAATGCTGTAGTGAGGAGAAAGAAATGCTAGTTTAAATCTCCCTCATCAGATTTTGCTCTGATAATGCATATGTGTGTCCTTCTTCCTTTCTCATCTAACTTAGCCTGACATACAGACCTTATGAGATTTTGAATTTTTTTTTGCTTTGTTTGTGGTTTGTTGATAGGTGTCAGCCTGGTCATCAGGCCTTCCTGGGATGGGAAAATGCTAGAGGAAAAACAAACATATAACCAGCACATTCAACTGTTGATGAGTACAAAAAGTGAAAAGAAGAAGGAAGAGATGTAATGCTCCAAAAAACTAAATTTAAAGAGTCAGAGTTGTCACAGTTCAAGGCACAGCTATGCTACATTGCTACAGATACAAGTCTGAATTTCACAGGAACTTGCTGTGCCAGTTAAGTTCAGTGTAGCTGACCTTGCTGGGCAGGCCTCTGACTAAATCACTCTTTCACCTGTTTGTTGATAAGATAAAGCAGTTCACTTTGAAATGTACATACATACCATTGCATCGAGCAACCTGGAAAACATGTATAAATACACCTTATTTACATTCTGTGGGCATATTGATGGACCATGAGGGCAAAAATTGGAGTGTGAGACTGTTGTAATGAATGAGCAGGAAGAAGTTGGGCTGACAAAGCAATGAGTTTTTTTATCCTTTATTTACCTTTCACTATTCAAAGCCCCTTTTCAGGGAAATATATGTAATAAACATCACTTTATAAATGGGGAAACAGACTCTGAAAGTGAAAAGGATGAAGGTTTTTCTTAAGGCCCCTGGCAAATCTGAGCATGGAAACCAAATCTCCTCAGAATGTATTCAGCAGTTTTCCCACTAGGTTACATTTTCTCCATATAGTATTTTCTTTGTGAGAAAAACACAGAGAAAAGTCTCAAGTGACTGTGAGTTGGCAAAATGTTTGTAGGGGTATTCCAAGTACCTTAAAAAGGTGATCCCCATTTCATGTAACTGGAGAAATAAGGAACAAGGAAGATAGTGACTTGCTGAAATTCTCTCATCTGGACTTGGGATAAAAATCACAACTGTTTCCTGCTTTTTTAACACATTCAACAAAATGGTCTCTGTAGCCTCTTGGACCTTAATGCTTCAGTTTCTTTTGTGCCACATCTTCACAAGTACGTGTGCAGTGTCTTTGCCAACCGTTGGGAACTGTGTGCCAAGTAATGCAGCTGTCACTTGATTATTTTTTTTCCCCCAAGCTTTTTGGCTCCATCTGCTTGCCTGGTCACTTCCATTGTTTGCTTTCCATTTCCTACTGTGCTGCCTCCCAGATGCATAGTTGTCAGTAATAGTCAGTTTGTGCCTTTCCCTGCCCCCAGTCTCCCCAGAGGATGCAGATTACACCTTTCCTTCCTCTAAATGCCTATGCCCATACTCACAATTCAGGATGGAGAGTAGAAGAGACTTCCTGAACGTGTCATAACTAATGTATACTAAAGCATTTTCCATCTGCTTTCCACCCACTGTTACAGCTATTTCTCACAGTATCTGCAGTGACAACAAAATATTTTTCTTGAGCAGGTTTTTGTTAAGTGGCATAAATTGAGGAAGAAAGGAAACAGTTAGACAACATGGACTGAAGGATAAGTGCAGGAGCTGGGAAAGGAGTTCTGTAATTTATTTATCATAAAGGTATAATAACCCCTAATTTTGAGTGGTAATTTACTGGAAGATTGGTCATAAATTATTTTTTCTACTTAAAAAGATCTCTTGCATATCATGAGCAATTCAAGATGTTAGGGTTTGCAGATCATGCCTATTGCTAAGTTAGTGCAGAGCATCACAATGTGTGATGAGCCAGCAAACAAAACATGAACTGGCAAACCACTTAGCCTGATTCAGGTGAATAATGTGGATAGATTCTACCTGCTGCTTATGCTTGTTTGAGGCTCAATTTTATTTATTTATCTATTTTTAATTTATTTATCTATTTAAATTATCTATATGTGTCTATATATTTACTTGCAGTTGATTTGGTCTCAATTTTTGTTTGAGAGCCCAAGAAAGCAGGAACAACTGGCAGCTACAGACTGATTAAGTTTTGCTGGTTTTACTGGTCTGAGAAGTTCTTTTTTTCATTGTTGTAACCGAGATTTTTTTATCTTGCTTATGTGTAAATACACATTGCCTTTTAAATTTCTCATTAAAAATTTCGTAGGATCAGATGGGTGCATTGAAGCCAACACATAGGTTGATTTTTAAGTTTTTTGTATATCTTGGTTAACATTTGGCACTTTTTCCATCAGAAGAATAAGTAGTTAACATGTGTTTGCTGTACTTTATCTTTGTGGAGTTTCTAAATGCATTGAGTTCCAAGAGAAAAAAATTAAACTGTACGTAAGGATTATTATTACCCTGTAGAGACAAAAAATACCACCTTCCAGGATTGATTCTTACTAGGAAAGTGGAGTTAATCTTTTCCAGACTGAGATGTTTCTGACCATTTGGTGACCATACCTTCCACTGGGGACAAACTTACAGAAGAAGCATCTTTCTTTAGGAAGAACATAATGAAGTTTTATGTGTTTCAGTGTCAAAGTCTTCCTCAAAACTGTTTCATGCAACACATAATATGAATTTTATCCCTATTCTCTATTGCTAGTATGGTTACGATAATTATTCTACCACTCCCTTCGACCCTGGAGTGGTAGTAGTCCACTTTCCAGTTTCTTGTGGACCTGTAATTTTGTGACCAAAGTAAAATAGCAGCCTTCTATCTGTGGAAAAGTGTAGGCAAAGTAGTACAGTGAGTTTTGTTGGAAGCTGCGTTTAGTGGTTCTGAGCTGTTGCATTGACTCGGCGACCCCACAAAGGCAGCAACAATCACTTGGATGATGGAATGTTTTGGATCCTTAAGAACCCATGGCAACTGAAAAAATCCCCAAACAAAACAATGCCCCCACGACCACCAAGGGAAAACCAGCCATGAACCTTGTTCTGAGAGCGCAAAGATGTAAAATGTGTATTAATATATTAGAGATATTAGCTGATTTTATAGCAGGAGGTTTGATTGCTATAACCACAGAAAGACAAATCTTGGAACTTAGCTGTTACATCACAACTGATGCATAGAGTGGCTGCTTGTGGAATAGCAAGTTGCAGAAGTGCTAAAATCCAGTGGCATCAGAGTCTTGTAACTTAAGGGACAAACTCTTAATTGTCCTCTCATCTTCTCATGTAGGAGAAGAAAGGAGAAGAAGCTCCTTCCAAAGAAGAAATACTTCCAAAATTTACTGTGTGTGCTAGATTTCCACATACTCACTAAAATGGATGCTATTCCAATGTGTGTAGCTGACCTTTGATTCTCAGAATTGAAATTCTGAGTGTAGGAATTATGGAAAATAGTGCCTACTACCAGTACCTGCTTGTGGGAAGAGCTGAGAAATAAAGAAGTGATGGTAAATCCTTGGCTATCTAACTGTTATCAATTTATTTTAGCCGTAGTCTGAAAAGGTCTTCTATTAGTAGATGTAGCTTTACAGGTGACTGTGACTGGTTCCATGACCAGCAAAATGTCAGTAGCTGACAACTGAAATCTTGTGCCATCACTTGCAGAGGGATGGCTATGGTAAATGTCCTGGTGACATATATTATATAAGGTGTAATTAGGTGACAGATGGTCAAGCTTCACTTGCACTTGTAGTTGGCATAGTTTTTTGAGGAGGGAACAGTAAGGACACACTGGTATTTTTGCACTTTGTTTAGCCACTTCTATTCAAAAACCTCCAGATTTTGTACATTTACTCATGCTGTTTGAATGCAATTACACTTTTGGTTTTAACAAGCAAGTTCTCAGATGGCCAGTTATGATATCCTTGATGCTGAGGAATGCAGATAATACTGCTGTATAAATTAAGACTTCTTTTTAAATGTCTAAGTATACAGTGGTTATTGTATCTTGACAGGCCATCTCTCACAGTGGCTGGATTGACATTCCTACAACCAGGAGTTCACTATTTTCCACATTTAAAACTTTCTATGACTATAAATACAGGCAAGTACTGTTAATATGTGGAGACCTTTGACTCTTTATTTGGTTTATATTAGTGATTGTATTGATGACTGACAAACAGCTTCTGGTATCAGGCAAAATCTGTCACTAATAGAACATTTTATTTCATTTTCGTGCAAGGATTGTAGTACAATCTGCATTTTCTCAGAATAAAAAACCCCATTATTTTAGTATTTTCTGTTTTTTAATTCTATAAAATTGATTGCTCTCCCAAGGTAATGTTTTTTGCATCTACTAGTCACAATGAGATTGCCTGTTGTTTGTAATCTACATTTCAATTTGCTTTTGCTCATTTATTTCATCAATAACTCTCTTTGCATCCTGTTGCTGATCTGTTGTATCAACTCTAAATAACTTGGCAAAGGGTCCTGTGCAAAAATAAATAGACTTCTGCAATTTTCACATGATGTGAAACTTGGGTTGGCCTTTAGCAACCTGTACATTTCAGGATCCTATACAGATTTACACTAGTCTGTGTTGGGTATATCAAATAAAAGGGGTTTAGAGAGATGAACACTTTTTGAAAATACTTTCTTATAAATGCTTCAGCTGCTTTAGACATTAGTTAGTCTGGTTAGTGAACTTCACTGGCTGACTGGTTTAACATCTTACTTGTTAGTTTCCTTTATGTATTTCTTATCCTGACAATATTGCTGGTATGCTGCAAGGACAATGCTGGTTGGACTCCATCGCTATTGTTAGAGAAGCTTTAAATATTATTAAATTAAGGAATTGAGTTCTTGGCCTTTATGGCAGTTTTCCTTTTCTTGGTGCACAAAGCCAATTTATCTTGAAGCATAAAATAAACAACCAAGTACTAATGTTATGAAGTGTCCATTTCTGCTTGTTTCAGCTGTTACTAAATATAAAAATTGGTATGCTGGAACACTTACTCCTGAGTCGTCCTCTTTCTCCAAGCTTTGCAAAATACAGTAAATCAATAGTGCACTTTATTGCCTACAGGCGCTGAACAGATCTGATCCTGTTTACTCTGTATCTAGTAATGAATTATCTATAATTCCTCTAAGACCTTACACTGTATAATTTATTCTATGCTTCATGGTTTCCCCCCCTTCCTATCCCCTTATGCTTAGTTCACTTCTAGTTTTACGCTGCCACTTGTACTTGGAATATTCTCTGTTGTGATACACACCTTCTAACTTCACCTTGCAATTTCTTTTCAAAATTTTTCTGTGAGCTCATCTACTCCCGCTTTCCTGTGTCACTGGTTCTAATTTTCTAAAACAGTAGTGAGTGAACTAACAAGCAGCATATCAATCCCATATCAAGCAGCTAAATTTGTATCTTCTGTCCTTGGGCTGAGATTTTGCGAATTCTGTTGAGCAAATGCTGATCTTTAGACAGTATAAACTATGGCCTTGACTGTACCAGAGCCACTTGGCTCATTCCTTCTGGAAAGGAACACATGTATTGATAGTGAGTGATCCTGGTTGATATTTGTCAAACATGCACAAGGAGAAAGGACTTTCCCTGTGAAGGATGAACAAAAGCACCTGCTTCTGGATTTCATGTTTATGTACTGGGTATGAAGGTTACTGGTAACTAATTTGGGGATGATAATGTGCATATTAAAAAACAAAATCTGAGATTGTTTTATTTCTGCATATCCAAAAGACTTGAATAGACTTTCAGAAATGCACTGAGGTGGAGCAGCAGTGAACATTTCAGTCATGGGGACAGTACAGTGAAAAGGATAGACATAATATGTGAACAAGCAGGAATTGAATAATTTTCTACAGCCTTTTTTTTTTATATGTTAGTGCTTGGAAAGCTATGTCATTCTTTTCTGGATTTTTTTTTAAGAGATGAGGTGGAGCTTTTACAGACTACTTTGTTACCATCTTTCACTATCCCTGCTGTTGTTCATTACTGCTGGAGCATACAGTCACTGGGTATGTGGTCACTGCAGAACCAGATAAATGAACGCTCAAATCCTGCTGCAGATGCTTTTCAAAACAAAGAAACTTCTCTCCAGGTATTTTGGAGTCTCGTTGCATCTGGTATAAGTCTTTTATAAAATACAAATGAACACTTTATCTACAAGGGTTGATTTTTGAGGGTTTTGTGTCAATAACTGGATGATTCCAAGTCCCTCTTGAAATAGTGTATGGCATTGCTGCTACCAGAACAGAAGAGATTCAGCTGGCATTTTATTTCTTCTACTTTATTAGCATGTCTGCAAATATTAGAAGTCTGTGACTGTTTCTACATTCAGCTGTTCTTCTGTTTCAGCTGTGATCTTTTGCTGCTTATTGATGAGGATTTGGTAAGAGCGGCATGTACTCCTGAACAACAGTATACAGTGTTTTATAGATAAAAATTCCTAATTCTTCTGCCTTATCTCTTCCATGCATCTATGATCTGCTAAAAAAGAACCAAAATGAACCAAGTCCAAGAAAATAAATGAAAAGATAAACACCAAAAACCCCCAAAACCCAAAAAGGTAGGAACATTCTTGATGATGTTCCATTCCTTGACGCGTGCTCTAAGTTCTGTCTTCAACCTGAATAGTGGAGCTGTCTTGTCTACCTGTCTGCATCTCAGGCTCTCCCTGATTGCTTTGCTTTCTTCTTGTAGATAAAAAATGCTTGAGCAAAAACTTTTCACTCAAACCGTCTTGGAGATGTGAGTAAAAAGAATTGGTAGCAGAACAGAAGCAGGCACATGTGAATGCAATGTAGTGGTAGAAAAGCCATTAAAACATTTATCTTTTAAAAGACCCTTTTTTTATAGTTCCAGCTGTGGAATGCATTTGGCCTTGCATGGCACATCTCCTTGAACCCACTCATGATGGGATTGGTGACATCTTTTCTTATGCTTTCAGTGTATTTGCAGACTTGTTTTATATTTTCTTAAATTTCTGGTGTTATTGGAATAACTTAAAGAAATTAAAAAAACTTCACCACCACCACCACCACAAAACCCCTTTTTAGAATTGAGAATAAAGTTGGAAGTAAAGTACTCTGTCCAAGTAGTAAATTCTGTTGTAAATTTGCCATCTGCATATAGACATGAACTTTTTTTTTTTTCCTTCTCTCTTGAAATGATCTGTCCTCATGAGCTTTCTCAGGATATTCACTTATGAAAGTGACCACTAAAGAAGCGGGAAGCCCATGAATTGAGTAGTAAGATAGGATCTTTCTGGAAATTCCAATTGACTAGTACTCCTTTCCTCTTATGTTTATCACGGAGAAAATAACAAAAAAAATTTTGTTGCTTGGAAAATATTAAACATTTTAATTGCATTTACAGCTTGTTCTCTGATAAAGTAAGAGAAGTGATAGCAGTTAATTTCTACGTATCACCAGTGTGGTACTTCTGAGCATTTCTGAGATGCCTGTTATGCCAGCTACTTTCTAAGACTATGATTGAGATCCTTGGCTGACTTTTGGTGGGTCTTATCAACATGGGGCAACTATGGAACAAAAAGGAGCGTGAATCTGAAGTGAGCTCTTGCTGCTTTCCCAGGTGAATGTGACTGGGCTGAAGTGAGCATTGAGTTCAGGTTCAGCTGGGCTGACTGCAGGTTGTGGCTGCACGCTGCCTGCCCTGTGCCCCTGAAGTAGATTGTTCACCTCTAATCTGTGTGTGCTCTTGTGAGTGCTTCCTAATCTATTTCAGGCAAAAGGAATCTGCTTAGCTGAGACTTTAAACTTGTAAGCTAACCTGGCTCATTCTGACTGAAGCGGATTAGTGATGCTTATGTGCGCAGGTACGCCAGGAGATCTGGTTGGATGCAGGGATAAGCAGGTTGGGTGTGGGAGGCTGAGCCTGTACCTCAGGAGGAGTGTATGCATGTATCTCTACACTCCTATTCTTTCCAGAAGTCCCTTTAAATAGCTTATTTTAATGTGTCAGGAAGAGTGCTTTGAAAGCAAAATAAATCTTGTGCAGAATAAGCATGCTGGGGTGATTGCTGAGTGCTTGATTTCTATTAGCTGCTAGTCTTTATCTATTCAAAACTTAATATATGACTCCTTTGTTGCAATTTTATCTAATTCAATGATCTAGGGTTTCCCTATGATGCTGGTTTTACTCCTCATATATCTCTAGGTATAAAAAGTTCAGTATTTCAGTTTCCTCTGGAACTGTATGCACACAACTACGCGGGAGAAAGACCAGCTAAATGGTTTTTCAAAACATCTGTTAAAAAACTACTGCCAGACTTTTGAAGTTGATTTTTTATGTTTTAAAAAAGTCCTACTAGAAAGTCTGCTGAAGCTTTCTTTCATTTTTCTCTGTTGCATAACTAAGAGAATTTCTATGCAAGCTCATAGAAATCTCATGCTTTTTTGAGGTTAGTAATGTGATCTCTACTAAGTCAACCATTTGTCACAGATGGATGGTGCCTGCATCTGAGCTGCTTAGTATTTCCATGCTGGGGTATAGATGATGGAACACTCATCACCCAATCTCTATCCTTTTACCAGTGACAGAAAGACCTCGTAATGCCCAGCCTGCTGTCCTGCTACCGTGAGCTGAACATTTTCCAGATGTTAGGACTCATCAGAAAAATTCTCTGGAATGTTTTCTATCTTGTAAATTTATCACCTGACACTGAATGGACTTGGGATCAGACTTCTAGGTTGCCACCTCCTGTATACTTGTAACAAATCCTTTAAAACAGGTCCAAATGTGTTGATTTCAGATTTTTTTTTTCTGGTGAACCCCAGAGCTTGGAGTGGCAGATGTAGCTCTCTGTGACAGTTTCAACTCCAAGCCAGATGTGCAACAGGCTTTCTTCGCTCTCTCCCCCCACCCCTGAGACTCAAAAATCAAGGAATGCAAGACTAATTGGGCAGTCTGTGAAAAGTGGCTTTGGGCCAGAAGTTCCAAGAACCACTATAAATTTATGCTGATCAGTATTTTTAAAGTGGTCAGTACTTCAACAGAGAGGTGAACACTGAGTGCAGGAGCTGCTGCTGAGAACAACCGTGTTCCTGAAACAGTTTCGGTGTCAAAGTAGTTGTTGAACATATTGAAAAAATATACCAGAAGTGCCTAAAAGAGCTTGGGGGTTTCAGGTCAATGCCCACCCATGATGATATCTTGGAAACATATACTTGATCTCACTAATGTCTGAGGAGTGAGTGCAGACCTCATTGTGCCATTACTCCATGTTGACTGCAATACCTTTGAGAATGGCTATGAGCCCTGTTGGAATGGATTTCAGTAGATAAACCCTGCACTATTACAAGTAGAAAATACGTTCTTTGATAAAAGGCTTTGATAAAAATCTATGAGGGATTTACCAGGAAATGAAAGCATTTCTTAGAGCCTGGTTTCTTTCCAGGATTCTTACGGAAAAAAGAAAGAAAATTGGTGTGCTAGATATTTCCCAGGCATTGAGATGATTGGGATGGAAATGTAAATACCTTAAAAAGTTCAGCTGTATTTTTTTGTCATGCTTTTTACTTCATACTTAATTGTTGCTTCAACTGAGCAAGTAGCTGACTCCTATGTCTTGGTGACTAAAAAGTGACTTGGACATAATGGTGCCATTTGTTAATCATCCATGCATCTGAGAACATGGAAGCCCATGTTGTAGATTATAAGAAAATTTAAAATACATGCTGACATGAAGGCTGTGAGGGACGACTTGAACTTCAAATTGCCTGTGCTATATTCTGTTTTCCTCAGTGAAGGACTAGATCTTTTGAAAAATTGAGCTATTTAGTGAGAGAGCCTTAGAGTTATTAAAAGCTTTTTGGGCTGCTTCAGTGAGAAAGGTACTGTAAGGTCCATTTTCCAGGCTTCATGCTGTGTCATAGGACATAATCTAATCAGCCAGGTTTTCCAGTAAGAACAAATATAAATGCCCTGTTTTTGATGGTGCTGTTGCTATCAACAACCAATGTATTATTCAGAAAGTCATCCAATTTGGCATTTTATCAGTAGAAACAGTTGGAGTGAAATGCAACTGTTTGCAGCTGGACTGTTCCACACATCACTCTTACACAGTAGTGATAAAACAACATTCTGAATTATCTGGATAATGGCCTCAAAATATGTATTAACCAGTTATTTTATGCATTTTGGTTTTTAACAGCTTTTCTAGGTTAGAAAATAAACAATCAACCCAGCAATGTGCTCTGTGTGTGTTCAATGCATCCAGAACTCTGTTCTTTGTTGTCAACAGGATTTGACTTTTCCCTTGCCTGTTGTCTTGTTGGTTCTTATGGCACTTTGGAGACAAACCATTTTGTCTCACAGAATATACCATCTCAGCTACTTTGGATTTCCACCTATTACCAGCAATCTAGCAAATTTCTCCTTCTGAATGTCAGTGCTGAGCAACTATCTACTTGCTTCCAAAATATGCTGGTCTCCAATATCCAGAAAGCAACTGTGTGGCATGGCAGACGACCTTTGAGAAGCATGATGCACCTGATGTAGCAGCAAGAGCAGGCACCAGGCTTGGATGGGGAGTGGTGCAGCCTGTGTTTGATCAACTACTGATGCTTTTTAGCACTGTCTGGGATAGAGACTGCTCTTCACGTACAGGAGTCTTGAAAAGTCAGGAACATGGATTAGCCTACAGGAAGTGGATCAAGGCAGTGATGTGGGGGGCTGTTCCTCTTTGCAGCTGCTGTTGTGTGGTGGGCGCATTGTTGGAAGGAGACTCTCTTGGCTCTGCATGCCTCTTTCCACATTGGCATGAGAAATGATGCCAACTGTTGTGAACTGTTGGGTTGGTGAGACTCCTGACAGTAGTCAAGTTTAGATCCATAACACTACCGGTAGAGCTTGCCTTGCTTTTACTGAAGAGTACAGCTTCAAGTTTATGGATAGGTGTTTATTTTTCAGTGGTGTAAGATGTCAGTTGGCCCCCAGTTACCCATCTCTGCTGGAAAGGTGCAAGGTCTGCTGTCTTTCAAACAGTTCTTATCTGTCATTCTTAACCCAGTGCCAGCAACACCATATACATTAGAGGAAACTGCTGAAATAAAATTGATTGGAATATTTTTTTTCTGGAATGAGTAAGGGAGGGACAGTTGATTTTGGTGAAGCTCCACTGAAAATATCCTGTGGCAGAGCAGTAATAGCATCTTAAATAGCATTAGTCACTGAAAACAATGTCTATAACCTGTTTTTCATCCACTCAAATTATGATCCCAATTTCTAATCTTAGGATCATTTATATTTGTCTGCATCAGTATCTCTTTTATTTGGTAGTTCTGGTACATAATTAATTTGTTAACTGTATACATGGTCAGTGCTTTACTGCATTGAACACATCTCCCTTAATTGCTTGTAGTCACATCACCTTTCCTAATAGGAAACTGTTGTAGAGCAGAAGCAGGGGATATTAGATGGCTTTGTAGAATTGGAAAGAAAGTTTAAATGCCTGCCTGACAAATATTGTAGGCCACCTTACATTCTTATCTACCTCTGGTCGTGCAAATACAAAAACTTACTTTCCTGGTCCCGGAAATAGTTTGAGCAAAGAAATCTATGTTTTTGTAGGTTGTTAGCAGATGCCCTGCTGCTGAATCATAATGCTTAATCAGTTACTGAAATAAGATTCTCAGAGAGCCATTTTAAGGGCATTAAATCAATAACAATAATTGCAACCATTTCCATTTCTCCAGTGGAGTCTGCTAAGAGTCTGTTTGGGCCAGGGCCAGATTCTTTTAGACGGACTGGGATATCATCTTCCTTCAAACCTGGCACTCACTCATGCTGTTTGTCAGCAAGTGCCTTGTTGTTCTGCAAGGTCAGATTTTAAATCTAGTGCCATAAAGCTTCTTTGTGACACAGAGAACATAACACTTAGGAACCAATGTGTGCTAGGCAGTGTTCTGGAGATGTGAGGTTAATGAGAAGACATTTACTAGTTTTTTTTTTTTTTAATACCATGTGGAGATTGTAATTGGTTTGGAATTTTTTTTTTTTTTTTGCATTTAAATTAGACACTAGAAAAGGGAATGTGTTCTGGTAGTATATGACCTTGTTTTACTTACATCTTTCTACTGATGAAGATACTGAAAATGCAGACAAACCAGTGTATTAACAGATATCAGCAAGTCTGGTAAATGCTACCTGTATGTTTCTCTTTGTATTTCTTGCTTTTATTGAACATAGAGAAGTGCAGATCAAAGGATCTTCCTTATCAGATGTTGATGCAAAGGCATTTAACATGTTCATTGACTAACTCTGGAAGAAAGTACATAATTTGGAGTTCATCTTTAGAAGTACAGCATTCAGAATGGAGACATTATTTCTCAGTGGATACTGCAAAAATCTGATATAACATTCACAGCTTAACATTTTATAAGATATGAATTGGGACTACAGACAGATAGGCTTTCCTCATAAAATATATATTGCTCCTCGTTCTTTTAGAGCAACCTCACAGGAATAAGGCTGAGCTGTAGTTTTTCTCACCAAAATGGCAAAATATGCCAGTATTTATATCTTGTGTTGCTTGCATGAAGCATGTTTTCTACCCCGATCTGACCCCAGATACCTTTTCTTATCTCAGAAGTTTGGTTTATAGCTGCTGAATTAAACACAAATAAGATATGCCTTTGTCTATCTTATGTTACAGCCTTTAACTCCAATCTGCTTTAACAGTGTTGATAGGATTACTTGTTTTTTTTTTTCCCTAGCATATAGCACTATATGTTAGCTGAATTAGAGAATGGGTCAGATTGGAAGAGACCAAAATGGGTCATCTTGTCCAGCCTCCCTGCAGGGCCATCCCAGAGCACATGGCTCAGGGCTGTGTTCAGGCAGTTCTTGAGTATCTCCAGTGAGGGAGACTCCACAACCTCTCTGCACCATCCATTGCGGTGTGCCATCACCTGCACAGCAAAGAAGTTCCTCCTCATGTTCAGGTGGAACTTCCTGTGCATCAGTTTCTGCCCCCTGCTTCTTGTCCTGTTGCTTGGCACCACTGAGCAGAGCCTGTCTCCATCCTTCTGTCACTCTCCCTGCAGATACTGACAGACACTGAGGAGGTCCCCTCTCAGTCTTCTCTTCTCAAGGCTGAACAGGCCCAGGGCAATAGCCTGGAATAACCATTGTCAGTTGTGGATCTTGAGGTAAAATTTGTCGCTATTAACTTGGAAAGACTTGGGTGTTTATTTCTCTAGTCATCTTGCTCAGAATAATATAAAAAAGTGTGAAGTTCAAAAGAAAGGAAGGCTATTTAGTATTAGGAGAATATTCTTCATTTTTACCATAACCTTATAGTAATTTCTAGGAAGTTAATCTGATGCAGAAGCCTGCAACTGAGCAGAATAGTGAGATTGGACTTCTCATGGCATAACCTGCGTTGCTTCTCCTTTACATCATTAGTCATTTTTAAGAGGCTCGAAAATACTATTCTGTGCATTGAAGCTTCTTGGGAGTAAAAGGAGTTGATTATTCTTGCTTATTAGAGGTGATAAAAGCTGCTTGAAAAAGGAGTATTACTTCAACTGTTTTTAATCACTCAGAGAAAAATGTTCTTTAATAGTAGTCACAGCTCTTGATTCTCACTTTTCTCAGCTTTAATTCTGCTGTCATCTTCTTTTTAACCACTAGAATGCTTTTCAGTGTAGAGGGTATATAAATTCCCATCTGTTTGTGTGTTGTTGTTCCATGTTAGAGGACTCTTTTCTCAGACAGCTCTGAGGTACAGGACAATTTGGTACTTGGTGTTAATTTCCTGCCCTTCCTCCTGTTTTCATATAACTAAATTAATTTTAAATTCAACTAAATTTAGCTGCTCTTTGTTCTCAAGGTCTGTTAGCCCACTTCAGTTGAAGATGACCTTTTTTGGTCCATCTTTTCTGCCCTGTGTTCTAAATAACTTCTTTTGTTTTTTTGATGTCTCTGCTATTCTGTGTGTCTGCTAGTTTGTGCTGCATTTCAGCAACATTTGAGTTGTAGTTTTAATCCAAGAAATCATGTTACCATTTTGCCAGAAGCTGACACCAGCCATCTGGTAAAATTGCAACTCACTATTAGCAAAACCTATAATTTCAGGAAATGTACCTAACATTACTTTTATGATTAGTGGACAGGAAAGAAACTGAGACAGAGAAGTCAGTTGGGTACTTCAGAAATCATTTTGAGGTTTGCAGGCAAACGTCTTAATGGCAGTAGTCTTGCTGCCAAATGCTGTTTTGTTTTTGCCTTCAGAATAATTTACATTAATAATGAGCAGCTCTGCTTGGAAGTTATTCATGTATTGCTCTTAGGATGCAACTTTGTGAAGCAGCACCAGGCGAGGTAACAGTCTGTGTGAATGGCTGTGTAAGGTCGTTCAGCATACTGTACTGCTAAGGTTTTCCCACTGAAAATGCATCCCAGCCCCAGGGCCCACCAATGTTATAGATGCTGAATAAAAATTTAGGTTTAGGCTGTTTTGACCATGCAACACTAGCCTTTGTAGTTGTGAAATAAGTCTGCACTGAAACTAGGCAGGGTTTAATCAGCAGTTTGGTCATACCTTTTGTCTCTGTGTCACTGCAGAAGCAGAGAGGAGGTGACAACAGCTCTCCTTTGTGTGCATTCTCAGGGAGAGGCAGGCAGCTCACCGTGCCCTGGTAGCTGCACTTGTGCTGCATGTTCTGCAGTTGTTGAATTTATGTGTTAAACTAAGATGTATATTTATAATTTAAGACTTAAAGTGGTGGTGGATTTACTATCTTACTAGTGAGCTATTACAGGTATTAATTATCCTCATAGTTAATTCCATTTGTATTTTTCTCATTTCAGCATTCGGTGATTGGATCTTGCTTCTTGTCTATTAGATAAAATCTTTGTTCACCTAGGCAGTTGGGAAGAACAGAATTGTTTCTGCATAGTAATCGCATTACCTGTTTACATAAAATAAATATTACTGAATGATAGTCCTAGACTTCAAAGTTGAGATTTCTGGTTCTTTGTGTTGGTACCTAATGGCTTAATGTGTGTTTTATTCAGAAGAGTTTTTCTGTAACACAGTAACACTCCAGCAGGGCTTAACCCAAGTTCTGTACTAGAAGGTCAGAGGGTCATCCCCATTGCTCCTCAGACCCTGTGGATGAAAGGCCTTGAGCAGAATAAAATGATCCTAAGCAGTTTTTGCTCTGGGCATCTGGGGAGGATCTTGTATGCAGTTGTGTTGATGGTGCTGTAAAGCTGACCCCAAGGACTCTTCTTGTAGGGAATATAGATGGTCTAGTCTGGGGACAGAGAGGCATGTGAAAACAGAACAGAATGCAGAGTACTGTGGAGATGTCAGGCCAGCTTGGAAAGCCCTCACAACTACCACAGACCCACAAACTTCACTTACTTTTTGAAAAGAAGGTCGAATTCAAACCCAAAATTATCCAAACCTGTTAAGTTTTGAGGAGTGTTTAGTCTCCTTTTGCACTGTAAGAGGATTTGTGATCCTTTTTTTGTGGAGAAATTCATTACATGTGTATCTATAATAGAAGAGTTCGGATGATTCTGTTGGTACATTTCTAGCCTTTGCTAAGTAGTATATAACAGCATGTTTATGTTTGAAAGGCGTTTAAGAAACTGCCTGCCTAGTTTTCTAAACTGAGAATTCTTCACCCTACATGCTTCTCAAATAATGTAGCTAAAGATACTTTTTGTTTATGTTGTTTTAAGTATGATCTAATGTTTGCTTTTGGCAAGAAACTCTTCCTTGCTAGTATGCACAGAAAGCGTAGTTTACATGAGGCTGAGATATTAACTTGCTGCTCTAAATTGAGCAAACAAGGATACTTATGCAGTATCTCTAGCAGTAGTAGTGTAGGCTTCTTGTAGTAATCTAATTCACGGGGAAAACAACAAGCAGGTATTCATTAGTTATTCAAGGTAAGACCTTTTCATCTGGAGAGGTAAAAATTTTAATGTAAGAACCCAAGTTCAGTTGTCAAAGTGGAAAGGTTAAGACAATGCAATTGAAAATTGTATGCTTAGATTTTATACCTCAGAGGTCCTTTCAATGGAAAAATAATCATTGCTTGATATTGAGTGGCAGCATGCAGGATTATATGGAGGATTTTCCCGTTTTGTTTTTAATAGTTGCTGGAAAACTTGGCACCCTTTAAATAACTCAAGGCTTTTTTTTCTGCTTTTCTGAGGAAAAGGGGAGAGAAGCCTTTCATTAGTTCCACATGATAGTTAACTTGTCACATTTTACAGCTTAATCCTTCTTCTTTAAATAGTTTTTAGTGAAAAGACAAACCAGCCATCTTCTGCATAACAGTCATTACTAATCTAAATACTAAAAATAACATAATTATTTATATGAACACAGTAAGATTAGTGATAATACAGATCTCCTCCTACTGTGGATTGTTGCCTCTCATGATATCTTCGAAGGAGTGCAAGTGAGTTTATTGTACATTATATCCATTCACTCACTGTTCTTGATGAAAACATAACAGTGCAAAATTAAAATTAAGGAGTAACTTTTGTACTTTTGCTGTCAGTCTTCCCTTTCAGGGAGCTAAGAAGTATGAACAGTGGTCCTGATAAAGTGGTCTGAGCTCCCCACTTCCACAATAACACTGTACTGGTGTGTTAGTAACTTGTCTATGGCTTTGAGGAAAAGGACTTTTTAAAAATTTTTTTTCAATGTGTTTTTCTTATTACTGTGTGATGGAGGCTTTCAACAATTTCCTAATGGGCCACTTTCACATTTCCCTCTTATCTCCACCCCACCCTTGCCACAGCATTACACAGTAATTCTCATTTTCTTATGTGTCAAATTTTGAGGTAAAAGCAGAACTTCTATAAGACGTTATTCACTGATTATTTGCTATGGTATCCTTCTTGAAACAAAGAAAATGCAGGCATGTTTTGAAACACTTCAAATGCAAGAATTAAGCTCATGAATTACTTACAAGTGTTTGTAGAAAGAAAAATCCCCTAGTTTCTCTCTTCCTCTTATATGGCAATTGTTTTAATTTGGACATCAAGTCTCTATTAATACATTTTATAGCATGAGTCTTTGTGCTAGAGCATTAAAAACTGCTGTGACTCCAACTCAGATTATCCCCTCTTTTAGCCAGAGCAGCCCTTGTTTTGAGAATCCACAAAGAGGGAAGAAAAGGCCTTTGGTTTAAAGCATTAAGATTTGATGCTCCTCTTGCTATTGCAAAGAGAACCTTTGGAATCCATGTGAACTCTAATACATACAGGAACTGTGTTTGTGTGTGCCTGAACCTTGTAGGTGGTTGTATAATCATACATACTTCATCATAATCTAAAGAATGTGAGTGCTTGTAGCCCAGACTGTTTCTTGCTCAAATTCTTGCTTATGAAAGATCTATTAATCTCTCTTCTATCTCTGATATTTCTTTATCAAGCCACTTAGCCTAAATACTGCTAAATATACATCAATTCTCGTAGCATTTACTCATGTTCTGAACTGCTTTTTGTATTCTCATTCTCTAGTGGGTTTTGTGTGCTATCTCATATTTTATCCCATGTGTTGTTCTTGGGCACAGTGTGCTTATAAAGGTCTTATGCTTTTTTTTTTCAGAAGGTAGATTTGGATGTTGAAATCTTAGGAGATCCTTTGCTTGGGTGGGATATCCCTATTTTGCTTTCTATTTACCTCAATTCAATATTGCACAGTTAAATAATGAAATAAAAAGCTCAGATATATTATTACAGTGTTAAGATTTAGTCAAATATCTACAGAAGTTTTTGTGTTAGTTCAGTTGTCTTTGTCCACTAAATCTGTAATCTCAAAAGATTTGTTCTAGGAGCATCTACTGGCCATAAACTACGTTGTGTCTGTAGCGATACTGTCTTTTCACTAAATGTTGTCATAATACCTAGATTAGTATCCAAGTCAGTCTAATACATTAATTTCCAAGTTAATTCTCTAAAGCTTTTTCACAATCTGTTATATTTTGTTTAAAAAAAAAAAAACACCACTCCAACCTCCACCTCTCTACATCCACCTCATTTCCTTTTGTCTTTACAGTTTCAAGTGATAAAAATGGAAAAATAAAAACAAGTAGTACTGATAGAAATTTCATTTTCCCATAGTTATGTGGCTTTATAGATTAAAAATATTTAACGACTTTTTAATCTGTATTAGCAGGATAGAGATATTTCAACAGTAAAGCAGGAAGTGAAGTGATCATCCTCACAGTACAATGCAACCTGTTGTGGCAGATAACCCAGAGCAGTTTTTCCCCTTTAATCTTCTAGTATTGCTCGGCATTTCTTGTTTTGAGCAACTGTTGTTCATATTTATTTTTATAATCCATCTTCTGTGAAAATGTAATGGATAAAGCTGAAGAATTATGCTTATGCAGCATTTAATAGTCAGTAGAGGTAGGAGCTGCATGCAGTCTTCAGTAGAGGTGTGGGATGCCTTCATCAGCTCTGAGTTTACTGTTAGATCAGTCTGGAGACTTCCATTTTCCTTAGGGGTTTCTTGGATTTTGTTTTCCCATACAATGCAAGTGTCAAGAAACTTAACCTGGGAATTGCTAAGTTAGATTCATTGACCAAGTTTAATGAGTTTTTCATGTTTATGCAAAGTCTAGCCACTTGCATTGCTGTGTTTTGGTGTCTGTATGAAAAAAAAATTTTTGTGGTCTGAGATAGGTGGGAAAATCAATAGCTTTCCTCAGTGGTTCTTCTGGTTTTTAGTTGATTTGAGTCATTTTGGTCTCTGACTGTATAAATGAAAGAGACACTGTGCTAGCTGAAAACACATAATTTCAGTTCTCTGGAAGTTGGTTTGTAACTACACTTCTTCCTGCAAAATAATAATCCTTTATTATTCCTTATCTGCCTTATATATGGAAATTATGGGATCTTATGTATTAGCTGACAGTAGTTAATTCTGAAAGCACTTACGTGACAGAAGGCAGCTTTAATGTTTCAAATCTCTCAGATAATGTACATCCATCTGTTCTTTAGCAAATGCATCGCCTCTCTGCATACTGATGATTTCTGATGTAGCACTGCTTGTAATTAAATTTTGATAATGTATTTTACAGGCTTCTTGAAAAAACACGTTGAGTTTATTCATGCAAATGCAGGGTAAATTGGAAACCACTAGTGACTAAAGCTAATTTCATGAACTGATGGTCACTCAAAAATGTAGAATTAAAAATATATGCTAGTACTAGTGTACATATTTAATTGGCTGGAATTTCATTTGGGTATAATAACAATAACAACAATGATATTTTTGTCACTTAAACATTTAGCATATTCTTGCATTTGATTACTTTAATGTTTCAAAGCTGACCTTTTATGTTCGTTGCTTACAGATACAAATTGGAAGTATGTATTAAATTATTGAAACAAATGCAGCATTTGCAGTTTTATCAAGTACATACTAAACCAGTAATTGCATATATAATGCTGCTGATACTGAAAAAATGACATTAAAATTTTAAGCTACACCCATGGCTACTTAGAGAAACATTTGTGGTGGAAACTGGAATTTCTAGATTGAGAAGATGTAAGCTTCTTGTTCAGCTATTTCTTTTTAACTACTGATTTTTGCATTGTTTAGTGTTTCAAATTTCCAAGTTGAGAAAATTAGGTGTAGCATTGTTTCATTCCTAGTGCCTAAACTATGTAGTAGGCCTGATGCCTACCTTGTATTACCATCAGATGATACATGCAACTATATTTGACTTCTGATGAAATGTTATTAAACATCACTCCCACATGCTAAGGTTTCTGAGCTTTGGAGAAAGATGTTAAATAAAAACATTTCTCTTAGAGTGCACTCCTCATGGCATCTTTCTTAAGTGCTCCTTACTGTACACAGAAGAATGAACGTGTTTGCTTTTGCTACCACTTGAATATAAAAACGTAGACATTAGCTTCTGGTGTGGGTCACGTGCACCCAAGTGTCCTAAAGCTTTTTTTCCATGGAAAAATCAAGAGTCAGCACAGCGTCTGCTTCCTTCCGTTGAATGTGTGGTGCTTAATTGTCTTTTGGTGTTAGCTTCTCATTCACTGATTGAAATTTAATGGATACTTCCTTGAACACATATTTCAGTGACTAATCTTATAAGGTCTTATTTGGAGGAATTGTCACCTGGGTAGAAACATGGAAACTTGAGAACCCTGTCTTTGGGATGTAAGTAGTGTTTCCCTGAGGAAAAAAGGTGCAGAGAAGTGCAGAATCTCAGCTATGAATGCTCCTCAGAGAAAGAGTGGAAAAACACCTGTAAATGTATTTCTGTGCCTCTTATGGTACGACACACTGAAAATTACAGTAGAGCTATTGTTTCTGGTACTTTGTTCCCTACTAAACAATAAGGTGAATGTTTTTGCAAATGTCATGGAGCAAAATTGGGGTTTATCTCTTCCCTGTCCATCATACAAGGCCCTAGGATTTTTGTTAAAAAACCAACCAACCAAACAAAAACAACCCCAAACTATAAGAGATAGGTGACTTAAGAAAAAGGAGGGGGTGATAGTGGTGGTGAGGGAGGTTCAGAGATTATCACCTGTGCTGAAGTACTCATGGAAACATCCTTTACTGCTCCTACTCCAAGGAGACTCAGAAGTTGTGCTCCCCTCTAGTACTTGTGGTGTTGTGCTTTCTGAATCTCTCTCAGTGTGGCCTGCTGAGTGTGTGGGGTGGGCTGTGGGCTCCCGAGGACAGAGGCTCTGTACACATCAGCAAAGCTAATTTCTCTCTGCACACATTTTCACATACTGCTCTAATAGCCTGGGAATCTGGCTGCTTATTGAGTTGTGTCTCACTTCGTCTACTCAACACGTTACTTGAATCGAGGAAAACCAGAGTCTGGATGTGCCAACCTCAAAGGCTGTATAGCTGGAAATCTGATACCAAATTTAATAATGAATTAGTCTGTTATAGCCCCCTGTTCTTATGTTTTGCTTGGAGGCACATGGGTAGCTGAATGCATGAATAATTTGGAAATTGCATTCAGTTCCTATTAACAACTGTTCTATAACAGTTCTATTATTTTTCAGTTTCTATTAAAATTCACCTAATTTTGGCCTTTGGTAACATCTCAGAAGACTCATTTAACAATCATTGTAGCTTCTTAGACTTTGGAGAACTTTTAACACTACCTTTCCAGGTAATGTATGTGCCATTTCTGGGCCACACAGGTTGCCTAGTGACATCTGCTTTTGACCACTGGGCATCTCTCTGGCCAGCTTAAGACTTGGCAGTGATAAGGCTGTATTCTTTAATGGATGTTTTCCTCTTTACTAATCCATAAGGAAATTAGAATAACAAGAAATGAAACTTTCAATTATATCTGAAAATATGCTGCTCTTAATGCATAAGACCAAAAGAAGTTTGTTTTCTGAATAATATACAAAGTCTGTAATCAAATGAGAGGGAAAATAAGTGCCATTTGAAATTATCTGTGTACAATTTTTTGCAANGGTGAATGTTTTTGCAAATGTCATGGAGCAAAATTGGGGTTTATCTCTTCCCTGTCCATCATACAAGGCCCTAGGATTTTTGTTAAAAAACCAACCAACCAAACAAAAACAACCCCAAACTATAAGAGATAGGTGACTTAAGAAAAAGGAGGGGGTGATAGTGGTGGTGAGGGAGGTTCAGAGATTATCACCTGTGCTGAAGTACTCATGGAAACATCCTTTACTGCTCCTACTCCAAGGAGACTCAGAAGTTGTGCTCCCCTCTAGTACTTGTGGTGTTGTGCTTTCTGAATCTCTCTCAGTGTGGCCTGCTGAGTGTGTGGGGTGGGCTGTGGGCTCCCGAGGACAGAGGCTCTGTACACATCAGCAAAGCTAATTTCTCTCTGCACACATTTTCACATACTGCTCTAATAGCCTGGGAATCTGGCTGCTTATTGAGTTGTGTCTCACTTCGTCTACTCAACACGTTACTTGAATCGAGGAAAACCAGAGTCTGGATGTGCCAACCTCAAAGGCTGTATAGCTGGAAATCTGATACCAAATTTAATAATGAATTAGTCTGTTATAGCCCCCTGTTCTTATGTTTTGCTTGGAGGCACATGGGTAGCTGAATGCATGAATAATTTGGAAATTGCATTCAGTTCCTATTAACAACTGTTCTATAACAGTTCTATTATTTTTCAGTTTCTATTAAAATTCACCTAATTTTGGCCTTTGGTAACATCTCAGAAGACTCATTTAACAATCATTGTAGCTTCTTAGACTTTGGAGAACTTTTAACACTACCTTTCCAGGTAATGTATGTGCCATTTCTGGGCCACACAGGTTGCCTAGTGACATCTGCTTTTGACCACTGGGCATCTCTCTGGCCAGCTTAAGACTTGGCAGTGATAAGGCTGTATTCTTTAATGGATGTTTTCCTCTTTACTAATCCATAAGGAAATTAGAATAACAAGAAATGAAACTTTCAATTATATCTGAAAATATGCTGCTCTTAATGCATAAGACCAAAAGAAGTTTGTTTTCTGAATAATATACAAAGTCTGTAATCGAATGAGAGGGAAAATAAGTGCCATTTGAAATTATCTGTGTACAATTTTTTGCAAGTAGTATGGCATACTTGTATCTTCTGCTAATGTGAATGGTAATGGTCCTTGTGGATTCTCTTGAAGGGCAACTAGTTCTGAATTTTGCAGACTCTGGTGCTTAAAGAGACTATGATCAGACTGTTTGACAGAACAAGTAATTCTCTTGCTAGAAAGTTGCCTGCAGTTTTTTTGAATTTTTCTAGTTGTGTGTCAAGTAGATAGCATACCTTGTTTCCTGAAAGTTTGTAGATGCCAGGAATAATACAACGAAATGGGTTTTTACTGCTTTATCTAATAAAAAATGTAACATTTGTAATTTTCCACCTTTTCTTTATCTCCTTAGAATGCGAAAGCATTTGCATCTTCAGATAGCCTAGCCAAGGTCCAAGAAGTAGCAAGCTGGCTTTTGGAAATGAATCAGGAACTGCTCTCTGTGGGCAGCAAGAGGCGACGAACTGGTGGCTCTCTTCGAGGTAATGCTTCCTCAAGCCAAGTAGATGAGGAGCAGATGAATCGGGTCGTGGAAGAGGAGGAGCAGCAGCAGCAAAGACGACAACAAGAGGAGCAGCACATTGGGAGGAATGGGGAGATAGGAGGAGAAGAACCTGGATTTGATGACGGGCATGAGTCTCAGCAGGAACAGTTAGAAGAAAATAATAATAGACTTGTTACTGTGGATGAAGATTCCACTTGTAACCAAGAGGAAGATGACGATGAACATGCTGGTGATCAAGAGGAGGAGGTGGAAGAGGAGGAGGAAATGGACCAGGACAGTGATGATTTTGATCAGTCTGATGACAGCAGTAGAGAAGATGAACATGCTAACAGTAATAGTGTCACAAATTCCAATAGCCTCATGGACTTGCCCATTCACCAGTCATCGCCATTCTACATGAAGACAAAGGTAAGAAGCTACATTTTTTTTGTGCTCTTAATCCTCATTAACTTTGGATTTTGGAAAAAAATGGCATATTTAGCATAAACTAAAGTTTTACAATGAAGCAAAGATTTTATTTCCCTAAGAGCTTACACTGAAGAACCTATGTAGTACACAAAAACTATGCTGTTTTAACTGTTAAAAATAACTGCATGCATTTGACATGAGCAAATACCCCTATATGTTTTAAGGAATAGCATCCTGATGACTATGGCCAAAATACCAAGATGTTTCTTTATAAATTTTTTACGTAAGACCCTGCCGGTGTTATTTTGATATTTTCCTTCTCAAAATGTGCTAGAAGAGAAGGTAAGCAAGCGTACATGTGTTGTGTTCTCAGACAAGATCTGGGTCATTTAGGTGAAAACATTGTAATGAAAAAGTTGGATGGAATATTATAGGAACGTGAAGATCTTCCTGCTGGCTTGCTGAGTTCTTGACAAAATACAGGTTAAAAAAGTGTGAGAGCCTGTCATTCAGTTAGGAAGTCATTACATAATGTCTTATGGTATCCTTCTTGTGAGGACCTTGAACCTGTGTGCTGGTTGTTGAAAATGTCAGATTTGCAATAAGAATGTGGAAATTAATCTTCATACTTTTATTTCTACTTATATTACCTAACATTTTATATTAAAAAGAAGTTATTGGGTTATTGGCTGCAGTGTACATTTGTAGTTCACTGTATTTTCCAAGTTCTTTGGGAAGGAGGAATTCTATTAACTCTTAGGAGCAACAAAATAATGAAAGCAGTGATATTGACTAGTAAGAAACAGGAACAGGCCAGTGTTCTTCTGGAAGAATGTTTTTCCTAGGTCTATTGGCTAATTTATTTTTTTTGCTCATTAATTGTTAATAGTACACCTGGCCTCCTCAGCTTTCAAAAAACAAAACCTCCTCAAACTTTTAAATTTTACTTAAAAAAATTATTTAAAACCTGATATAAAATAAAACCACAAAAAAGTCAGTTAATATAAGCATAAATGTATAGAGATGGATAATCAGTCTTGAAGATGCACCTGAACAGGTAAATAGGGTGAACATTTGCTTCTGGAATCTACAGCGATGTTTTTCTTAATAACAATAGTATGCAACTACCTTCCATGTTTAAAGTGTCTCAGCTAACATCTTTGGTTTTTGAAAGGTCGTAATGTTTTCACATGAATTTTTAAATATAATTTTATATTTATAATTCTGCTCTTCAAGGTTCTGAAGTACATGCTTTCTAATTTGGAGTGAAATACTGTGATATTTCATATAATTGAATTGGATTTTACAATTGAAGTCCTTGGTTTTATTTCAACACATTGGTTTTCCTGGATTTAGTATGTTTTACTGAGTATCATGTAACAACTTGCATCCAGTATGGACAATACTTAATGCAGGAAATTCTTATACTCAAAATATGTTTTTAAGTCTCTGAATTGGAAACTTGTTGAAGTGCTTTGTAAGTAACTATACTCAAATTATATACAGACAGAGCAGAGCATAATTTTCAGTGGTGGCCAGTTCTGAAGCTTTTTTTATTGACTTCAATGATGAATATAGCTTTTTCTTTCTTTTCTGGTGGCATATTTGACATGAACTAGAAGAAGCCAGTTTAGCCTGAGGGAAGATGTCTGAAAGATCTTTGTACAGATGCAAAATTTCTGTGTGGTCTGATAGTTGCTCTGCATGTTTGATGCAGCGCTGGCCGTCTTGTCTGTGCTCTATTCCCAGGCTGTGCTTCTGCAAGACATGTTGGACAGTCAGATAGCAAACCATATTTGGGAGTTTTTCCATGGTGCAGCTCTGTTTTAGGAAGTTTCAGCTGTGTACCTGAAGTATCAGCTCAGGTTAGAAAGCTGCTTGAGCTGGCACTGCTCAGCATGATTGTTACGCATTAGAACCGACAACATGCAACAGTAATGTTACCAATTCATTAATAAACCAATATTTAACCAGAGGAACACATTCTGTGTTACGAGTGTTGTGGAATTACATCTGTGAGAGCATGAATGAATTACCAGAGGGAAAATAAGCATGTCTAGTTAATATGCTGCTTTTGAGAAGAAAAAGGAGTGTTAGCAGACTCGTCAGCTTTATCTACGAGTGATTTCTGCTTCCACCTGTTGGGTCATCCTAGGAGACTTGAACCTGGTGGACTTATTTTTAGCTTTTCAGACATGTTTCTCAGTATTTGTAGTCGATTACATTTCTCATAACTCTGGCTGAATTAACTTGCTGTGTGCCACCATTATAGGCAGTGATGGCTGAATGCCCTACTTCATGTTTGTGTGTCAGATGTAAACCTGGCTCCTCAGAAGCATTCCTGATGCAACACAATTTGTTCTGCTTGGACCTGTGGGGAGCACACTTCCACCACTACCAAATACCAGGAGATAATAGTGAGATTGAACAAAATAGCAGCTGCTGCTACTGTAGGTGTTGTGCAGCTCACCTTAGTTTTTAAGTATCTTGTTCTTTGTACTTCTGCTTTTTCTTCCTTTCCTCAAGAACTACTGAATAAAGTCTTTCTCGAATTTGACTTTTCTTTTCTGTTTATTGACCTGCAGAATCCTGTGTGGCTAAGGAGGGAAATGCCATATTTCCCCCGTAACACCACAGTGTACCCTTCTTGGGTTTGCTGCCTGTCACCTTTGTAGCAGCAAGTATGCTGTGTTCTACCTGATAAACATCATCAGAGGCATAAACTCCATTATATTTATATGAAGTTTTTTATAGGTACTCATGTTTTATATAATAATTATATAATATATAAAAAAAGAAATAAAAATATAAAAATATTTGCCTCATACTACTGCTCTGTGGAAATAACTGATATAGTTACTGCCCTAATGTTGTGAAAATGTTATGAGTAATGGGCATGGGCACTTGAAATGAGAAGGCTGGTGGGTCAGGAGAGACTTCATTGCATTCACCACCACCACACAGGAACCCCGAAGGATCCTTGTGGTTACCTTTCATGATTTCCTGCATAATATATTAGGCTGCTCTGTATAGACTTCTATGCAAGCTAAAGCTTATTTTTAGAAAAATGTCACTGTTTGAAAACAGGAAACTGTACAGCAAGGCAAATCTCTCTCAAACTTAGTTTAGTAGTTTGTTAGTTATCATCAGCGTTTAAACTTCTCCACCTTTGCTCTGCCTTCTTCCTATTGTCTTTTTTTTTGGCTATTACAATTTTATTTTATTTTCATGTTGTATACCAGGGCTATTTAACAAATGTGGTTTTTTCTCCCCATACGTTAAGCAGTCAAGTTCTTCCCTGAAAGATCTCTTAAATGTAAATAATAAGGACAATGTGCCCATTGGGCATATTTTTCTGTTTTTTGTTCTTGTTATGATACTTCTCTGAGTACTCTGGTGTTGGAACATTTGTCTTGAATCACAGATGTCTTTATATCTTCATTAACAATCTGTATGAGGGGATTGAGTGCACCCTCAGTTGATTTGCAGGTGACATCAAGCTGGTTGGGAGTGTTGATCTGCTGGAGGGTAGGAAGACTCCACAGAGGGGTCTGGACAGTCTAGAGTGATGGGCCCAGGCCAATTGTATGAGGCCCAACAAGGCCAAATGCCAGATCCTGCTCTTGGCTCACATCAGCCACATACAGTGCTACAGGCTTGGGCAGAGTGGCTGGAAAGCTGCCTGGCAGAAGAGGAGCTGGGGGTGCTGCTGGAGAGCAACTGAACATGAGCCAGAATGTGCCCAGGTGGCCAAGAAGGCCAATGGCATCCTGGCCTGGATCAGCAATAGGGTGGCCAGCAGGAGCAGGGCAGTGATTGCCCCCATGTACTTGGCACTGGTGAGGCCACACCTCAAATCCTGTGCCCAGTGTTCTGGGCCCCTCACTACAGGAAGGACATTGAGGTGCTGTAGAGAGTCCAGAGAACGGCAGTGAGGCTGGTGAAGGGTCTGGCACACAAGTGCTGTGAGGAGCAGCTGAGGGAGCTGGAGTTGTTTAGTCCAGAGGATGCTCAGGAGAGACCTTATCACTCTCTACAAATACCTGAAAGGAGGCTGTAGCCAGGTGAGGGTTGGCCTCTTCTCCCAGGTAACAAGCAATAAAACAAGAGGAATTTGCCTGAAGTTGCACTAGGGGAGATTTAGATTGGAGATATTAGGATACACTCCTTCTGGGAAAGGGTTGTCAAACAACTGGAACAGGCTCCTCAGGGAGGTGATTGAGTTACCATGCTTGGAGGTATTTAAAAGAAATGTAGATATAGCACATAGTTTAGCGTGAGACTTGTAGGAGTGTTAGGTTAATGGTTAGACTTAATGATCTTATGAGACCTTTTCCAACCAAAATGATTCTATGATATCAGAACTGCAATTAAAACTCAGTAGCAGCTGTGCCTAGGACAGGTAAAATTTGTTTATGAAGTGTATTTACCTGTTTATATATTGAATAACTCTATGCATTGGGATTTCATGTTTGACTGAATTGTCTAATATGATGCAAGCCTTTTTCAGAGAGCTTTCTGTTCTGTAAGGTTGGCCTATGTCCTTTGTACCTACAGAATTGATGATCAGTTGTGTTAAAGTGACTGGAGTTTTCTCACATGTCAGATCCTTTACTGTTTGTTAATTTTTACTCCAGTTGATCTGTGTCTTGTCAAATGTTGTCATATCTGTTTTAAAAATACTAAGTAGCACAAGAGGACTAAGTAAATATATATATAGGAGTCTGAGAAAAACATGTTCTTGATGCTGATTCTTCACTGACTGCATTGTATTTGTGGCATCCATTTCCAGCGCTCTGTGATGACTTTGTATTAATTGAGTTTGGTTGGGTAACAATTAACCACAGCATAAGCAAACAAATACTCTTGCATCCTGTATTTCACAGCAACTGCACTTAAATGCTTTTATCCCTTCAGATGTGGGATTCTGTTGCAGTGCAAGGACAAGAATGTATTACTGGCAGTTGCCATCGCTGTGAAATAGCTCATGTAAATTATCATTCTGGCTTACTCGAGATTTAAATTGTTTGTCTACCTGTGCTTATACTCTTGAAATTGTAGTACTAGCAGATATATGATGCCAGCAATGTTTTATGTTTATCAAAATTGGTGTTTATGACAGAGATTATACCAGCATGATTTTGTGGAAGAAAATGTCATCAATGCTGTAATCCTATTTCATGTCAACCAGTGCATTATTTTCTTTTGTAGTGACACCTCGGTTTCACCACAGAGTTATCTAGGTTGTATTCTGTTTGCTTTTCTGAGTTTTTTTCCTGTAAATCATTAGGTTTATTTGGTATTTCTGAAATATTTGGATTGTTCTAATTCTTAAAAACATTTTGATAATAATATATATGATCTTTAACTTGTTCCAGTTTTTTTGTCTTTGTTTTCATAACTGTTCCTATAACTCCCAGTTTCAGTTTTTAAATACTAATGACTTCAATATACCTAAATATTTTGTTTTTAATTGATGTTTTTGGTTCCCATTAAGATGAATTGTTTTTCTTGAACTGCTGCAAGCTTTGCATATTTAGGGGAGCATTGTCTTCTTGATTATCTTAGAAATTGTTTCTAAACAGCTACAGTAATTTACAGGTTCATTCATCTCTGGTTTGGGTTTGACAGGGAATTGATTTTGTGGGGAAAAAAGTCATGATCACTTCTATGCAAGCTCCTACAAATTTAACTTTTTTCAGTTGGTTTTTATTTATCTAAAATTTAACATTACATAATACTTTTGATATTAAATGTCTCTAATGTTGAAGCCACCTCAGTTAGGAAATAACCACTTAAAAAGATTAAACATGTGAATTCATGAAAAGCATTAGCTGCATTATTTCCAGTAAATAATATTGTCACAGATTTCTATGGTGTAGGCAAAATAGCTGCTTGATATCAGACTAACGAGAATGAAATGTATTATGTAAAGACCTGAATTTTAAAATCCAAGTGAGCAGGTGGGGCAGGAAAATTGTTAGGTGGTGCATAGCCATTCTTCTAATTTGGGGTTTCAGAAAACATTTTTGTCTGCTGTGCTTGGCTGGATGATTTCTGAAGGAGTGTTTGAGCCCATATATGTGAGATGTTTTATCCTTCTGGACAACAGGCACTGTTGAATGAGAATCATTGCAACAAACCTCTCTTATTTCAACATTTATTTCCTTTTCTTCTATTGAAGCTGTCATAAAACTAAGCAAATTAGGTTATATGAATCTGAAATATTCTGTGTTAACTATCTGGATTGTGATGGTGACTTCTCATAAGGGGTCAGGCATTTGTGTATGCAGAACCCTCCAATAACTTCATTAATTAGTCTCCTCTTCAGATGCAAGTTCACTTGTTGCAGAATTGTGGGTTGTGATTGTTTTGTTGGTTAGCAGAGCTTCCAAGGAAACAGAAAACAGATTAGCTAAAATGAAGATGAAAAATTATTGTATAGTTGCATCTACAACCACAAAAACCACTTTGATACCCTTTCAGAAGTTGTCATATTTTAGCATTTGCTTCATTACTAAAAGTAATAAGATGTTTTTTTTAATGGATGCATTTAATACATAACGTATATTACAAACAACAGCAGTAAAGGTTGAGAAGCAGTTTAATTTTCATTTATAACCAGTGTACTTTGATTGCAGCATCCTCTGCCATACTTTATACCATACTATCTATTTGGCTGTAGGTCACAAGAGAGCATGTGTAAGTAATGGTGTTGTTCAGGAGTGCCTCTTCTTTATTGTTTATTGACACATGGGAGGGTGGAGGGAGGGAAGATACAACATATAAGCTGGATTGACTTGGGTGGAGCTGGAAGAGGACGTACCATAGGGAAACCTGTTCCTTGGAGCTTAAATACCCACATCTTCAGTTCTGAAAGAAATCTAAAGCCCTGCTCACACACAGAGCTTTCAGCTCTTAAGTAGTACAGGGTGCAACAGAGGTTTTTTTTGCAATGTGCCTAGTCTAACCTTGTATATAGAGCCACAGAGATAAGAAGGTTTTCCTTTTTTTCAGGGGGGTTTGGCTTTGTGTGCAAAGACAGCATTAATTTTTCGAACTGAGGGAACCTAAGATTGCACTGGGCACTTTGTGCAAATGTGAAGTGAAAAGGACTCCTGTGTGAAAGTTATTGTCAAAATTATTGACAGACTAAAAGCATGATAGGGGAATAAGAGGGAATCAAAGATGATTACAGAAATGCTGATCCTTGGGAGCAGATTTTTTTTGTGTGTACAGACAGTACATGGAATTAGCCAAAAGTTGCAGTATGTGTAGTTGGAGGTAGTTCGTGTATGTTAAAAATGTTTCTCCTTCTCTGAGCAGCAGAGGGAGCTGCTGTTGCTTTGCTGCAGCCCTGTGCAGACTTGTGCAGTGTTCCTTTGCAAAGGTTTTCCTTGCTTCTTCAGCTAGAAACCTGAAGCATGTTTTTTAAGGGTAGGGAATAAATGTAACTGGAACAGGACTCAGTATTTTTTATTTGTCAAGAAATATGTTTCCAGTATAGGAAATGATGTGGGACTATTTCCTCAAAAGAACAAGTATTAAAGTTATTTTCAGATGGCTTGTGTGATGAGACTGCAATGTATAGTTCTCAGCTCTTAATACACAAGAGAAAAAAACTTCATACTGCAAAAAGAGATTAATTTTTTACCTATTTTTTTTTGCAAGGATCACATACAAGGTATGTAGATTCTTCATGCCTTTCAGTTAATGCTTTCAAGGGTTTTAAACTAAGTAATAACTTGCCTAAAGCTGTGTCAGAAGGGCTACACATAAAAATTGCTCTGATTGTTGAAAAAAGGCAACGAAAAAAGGCAACAAAAAAAGCATTGACAATTTTTTGGGTTTTTTTTGGTTTGTTTTTTTTTTTCTCTTGCTTCTTCCTATGATTCTATTTTGTAACTGAGGGGGTGTCTTGTCAAGGCATACAAATGTTTTAGGGGCAGGTGTTCAGATATTGGGGCCAGATTCTTCAGTGGTGCCCAGTGACAGGATAAGAGGCGATGAGCACAAACAGGAACGTAGGAAGTTACATCTGAAAATGATGGAAAAACTTTCCTTTGAGGGTGGCAGCACTGGAACAGGCTGCCCAGAGAGCCTGTGGAGTCTCCCTCTGTGGAAATACTCAAAACCTGCCTGGGCATGATCCTGTGCAACCTGCTCCTGGTGAACCTGAGCAGAGAATTGGACTGGATGATCTCCAGAGGTCCCTTCCAACAGTTCTGTGATTCATAACTGCCAGTCGGAATTACTTGTGCATTACCATGACAGTTTAGTTATTTTCAAGCAAGTTTTGTTGTTTTAAAATACATTTTCTTTTTACTTTTCTGATACAGAGCCTTTTTTTTTTTTTTTTTTTGGCAGTAATAACTTCAGAAATATTTATGCTTGGAGATTAGTATAAATCAACACTTCTAACCTTTGATTTCTTTCTCATTTATATACCCCACATTTTAGTGTTAATCATTCCAAGCATGCAGGATCATTTGAAAAGGTTACACAACTGTCATTAGATGTAGTTTTGTTAAATATTAAAGTATCCACGGAAGGAATACAGATTCTTTGTTTCTCTGTAGATAGCAAGTTGCTTCTCCAACTTTACTGGCCTGCAGCATGCTTTCTACAAGTACAAGTGTTTTGTTTGAAAAGTGCTTTTTACTTTCTGTGCTTTTACTTGGCTAGGTTAATTTATGATTTCATTTGCTGCTCAAGACTTGTAGAGGTTTAGGTATTCTTTGGCATTTTCTAAGTAGAGTTTTCCTACACCTTCACTTGTATATAAAACAAATGTGTTACATAATTGCTGCTCTGCTAATTTTTCCTACTCTATAAAGTGGATCTTGAAGTTTGCTAATAGGTATGTGGGCTATATTTGTAGTAATGTGGTTATAACTAGTAGAGTTTGTGGCTCATCTAAGAACTTTTTGCTATCTAGTTCAGCTTTCTCATGCAAAGTTGTTGAAATACTTAGTAATTAAATTTGACTCTTATGTTGCAGTCAAATTAAAGGAATTTTTAATAAATTCTAGGTTTTTTTATTTTATGTTGGGTGCTCTACCACTTTTCAGTATGATTTTTACAAATATTACAACAATTAAAAGACAGTTCTAATATATAATTTGTAAAACAAGTATGTATAGAGAGTAAAATCAAGAATCTTAGTGCATGGGAAAGAAGAAAGGTATTTTAACAGAAAATATTGATTCTGGCAGTTTGAGTCATAGTTTGGACTCCAAAATTCTATTTAATATGTAGATTTTAATTGATTTTCTTTTTTCCCTTCACTGCAGAAAGTTGCACTTTTTTTTTTTTTTTAGTGTGGAAAGAGGTAGTGCTGATTTAGTTTCTCATTACAGCAATTGCTTACTAGACTGAAGTCCTAGCTGAGTAAGACTCAAGCAATTTTCTACTTCTATGCCAATAATTGAGGTCAGTCTTTAAACTTCAGGCAAAGGATTTACCTCAACTAGCCATACTGGAAAATGAATGTACAGAGCTTTGGATTGTGGCAGTTTTCTCTGTAGAGGCATCTGTCAGTATACAATTGCCCTTTCTTTGCGGTGAAGCCCACATCAGGGGCTTCCACATACACCTTCTCCTGCCTGGTGCTTCTTACCAGACATGTCTAGTGTGTTCTCCTGAAGGTACATGCAGTTCTTTTGTAGCTATTTGGGTGGTTGTTCGGTTTCCTAAAGCAGGCAAGTTGCCAGCCGCCTTGGGCAAGGGGGATGCAGAAACAGGGTAGATACTTGAATTGTCCTTTGGTTGCTTGGCTTAGGCATTGCTCCCTGAAGGTCAATGCTGGGGAGGTACTTGAATATGTTACCCCAACTTCCACATCAGCTTATTTTATGTAGAATAAATTAAATGGGTGCCTTCAGGATAACTACCTGAAGCAGTGTCTTGTTGTCCCACACTGTTTCATATACTTTGAAATCAGTGGTTCAGTGCCCGCATGGTTTTTGCTCTGCATCTTTGTTGTCAAGGTGAAAATGAGCTTTTTTTTTTTTCAAACAAAAGAAAGAAAGAAAAAATGTGCGGTAGTACTGTTTCAACTCACCAATTATATGACAACAGTATTATGAACTAGAAATCATGCAAATATGCTTCAGAATCCTTTCAGTACACTCATTCTGTTGGGATATGTGACTTATCTAACAAATACATTTGGGATCTCTGCCCCACTTAAATATGCCATTTGTTCCTTTTGTTGTTCTTGACCATGTGGCACATGCTATTGCCTGGTGTGATTGTTAGCCCAAATATTTCCAGTCTGTAGTGATACAGCTGTATCTTCTTGAGCATTTATCAGTGGATGTTGTTGTCCTGTCTGTTTTAAGCTTCTCCTCCTTTTGAAGCTTAACTGAAGGTGGTATTACTAGTTATTAAACTTAATGCAAATGATGAATCAAAGTGTGGAGAAAGTAAAACTTTTGCTGGTGAGTTAGATTTTGGTTTTGTTGACACATCCTTTCCCAGTTGGTTGTTAAGTATTCCTTTAGCTATGAATTTGAAGCATATATTTAAAAAATACAGGTTATAATTAGTAAACATCTTCCATTTGCTGATGTTTATACTTATAAAATCATGGGATCTGAAATGAGCTGAGGGAGCTGAAGGACTAGAAATTGATCTGAAGACCAAAACTAAGTTTAGCACCTGCTGCAGGGCTAACATTTTTTTTCTGATATGCTTCTCACTCAGAGCTGTTTTACAGGTTACAGTATGCCCTTTATTTCTGTATTTTCCTTACCTGCATAACATGTGGCTATTCAGCAAGCTGTGCACAGTGAAGGAATTTGCATACCTTTAGAAATTCTTGAGTATAAGAGAAACTAGACAGTGTTGATTTCTGAGTGAGTTTAATGATTTCTGAACAGGCAGAATGCTTAAAAACAAGATTTCCAAGCTGTCTCAGCAAATGTTTGAACAGACAGCATCTAATGTCCATCCACAAGGGATGATTTTTGACAGATGAACTGTTCTTTGCTAGTGCATGGTGTCTGATCTGTGCATGCAGCTGTGCTTGTGTAGTAATGATACACTGCTCATTTTGTGTAGACTTATTGATGAACTGTTATGTTTTGTTTATGTGAATTTTTTACAGTTTGGTTTATTGGTGAAATTTCTATTACAAAAATCCCTGTAAAACCTAGAACAGGTGTTTCTATAAATGGTTCTTTCTGTCACAAGCATCTTCTCCATTTTTTCCATAGTGTTGTTAATGATGATGCTGTCTAAACTTCATACAAAATTTGTGAGACTTCTGCCCTTTCTCTCCTGGCCAAGCAAGTTCAGGAATTCACTAAATTATTATAAAATGTGTTTTATATTAAAAAAACTTCATGTGTCTTGACTCTGTATGGTGCAACTTTTGACATAATATTACATATAGTTAAGTGGTATTACGATTTTAAAGGAGAAAATCATGAGTTCTTGTGGATAGATAGGTATCTTGATAATTATCAGTGAAATACAAGTGGAAAGCGTTGCTGATGGGCATCTTTTCTTCTGTCTTATTTCTTATTTTTACTCTTCTTGCTAATTTGAAATTTTGTTTCTTTAGTTTGTAACAAGAATTGGGAAGAGGGAGAGGATCTGAGAAGGATACAATTACCAAAGAAGTGCAGAGATTTGTATCCCAAATCAAGGTGGTCCAAACTAACTATTTCTTTGTAAACCCTTGCTTTTTTAAATCTTTGTTCTTACTAAAAGGTGATGTTTTCTACTGACTTTACTACCTGACCATATACTGCATAGTGTGAAAGGAGTCAATAGTGAATTTTACTAACACTCAATGTAATTCAGTCGTGGAAGACACTGGCTATACTTTTCAGCTGTGTCATGACGGATTACTCAGTTAATGCATATAAAACTTTAATACATTTGTTCAATCCCTGGCCCCTCTGTGAAGTGGAAAATGTACTTATCGCCACCAGAGATTGCCAGGAGGGATAAATTCCACCTTATTAATCATCAGAAGTCTTCACTACTTTCAAGTAAAGTATTAGCAACATTTCCTGTAAGTGCAAATCACCTTCTTACTCAGCTGATGTTTCAAAGGGGCAGGAGACCCTTTGTTCTCATTTAACTTATGGAGTGTCCCTTAAGGATGGGAGCTACCATGATCAATATTGGCCCAAATATATTGAGTACAAAAAAAAAATTAAAGACAATAAATAAACAGTCTTTTTGCCAATGTTGTAATTCCTTCGGTTGTGATACCTTGGTCACATTTTCTAAAACACGCAGAAAATAATTGATTAGATTAAAATGAATATGTAAAAATAAAATAAAGTAGAAGTGACACAGCTAAATGGAAGAAATCTGACCAAAAATCGTTCAATAGGGATCAGTTGTTCTTGCCAAATGTAATAATGCTGTCCCTTGACTTTTAAGCTGGACTTCATCCAAAGCAAGGACACTTTCTGTTGGGGCTCCGAGGCGCTTACCCTTGTGCACAGCTTTTGGCTTGCTAGTGGTGTAAAGCAGTAGCATTCCATGCCCAAGAGCAGGTGTGCTCCACTCTGTGTGTGCAGGTATTCCCGTGTGTTTGTTGTGGAGGACAGGCTGTTGACACACTCTGACTCTTCCCACACTGTGCCAATCAGAACTTGGTGCTGGTGCACTTCATGTCTTTCTTGGCAGGGTTTAGTATCAGAATGCCAGTAAGCTCAAAGCTGGATTTGGTCAACCATACCAATCTAGTATGCCAGCCCTTCTGCATACTACCTGCTTTTTTCTGTGCTCTAAGCATTCTTTACTACACATATCTTGAGCTTTATAAATAGCCTCACACCCCTTTGCAGTATGCTGTTACCAGCTGAAAAGGATTATGTAGCTTAATTCGGTGCTATCAAATGAATGCCATTGTAACAATCAGTTGTTGCATTTGTTAGATTTATGTGTATATATGTGTATTTTACAGTGCTGGTAAGAAAAATAGTCTCATATTGAAAGAGGCCTTGAAAACCATTTTGTTTCAAACATACAGATGATAATACTTTGCACTGTTCAGCCTTTTATTTTGGCAGTTGTCAATGTAGCTAATCTGTAGAGTGTTGTCAGGAATTTTTTTTAAAGGCTGAATAAACAGTGTCAGGACAGAATTCCACTACAGAAGAAAAAAAAAATTGTTTAGGTGTGTAAGGTGGCAGAAATATTTTTAATGCCTTTTTGATATTTTGGGGATTTTTCTTGTTCCCATTTCATATGTAGAAAGAAGGGTCTAAGTTCAAACCTCATTTTTGTCAGTGCCTTTTGTACATTATTCAGAAACTGATAAACATATTTTAAATATTTGGTACTACTTTATGCATTTTTGTGTGTGTAGGTATATAAGTACAGAATTTCTCATTTAAAATGTTGTCTTTTACATGGAAAGGTGATATAGTGATAAGAAAAGTGAATTTTGCAGTATGGAAAATAATTTTTCAGTTTCCTATCTTTCCTTTTCATAAAAGCAGCCTCCTTACTAAAAAACCACCTGCTTTCCTTCCCCCAGCTTATCCTCAGCTGGGAATTTGACTTGCATTTTAATCCAGTGTTAAATATTACATGACTTCTCTACCTGTTGCAGTTTTTAATTCTTGTCCCAGCTTTATTTAAAGGTGCAAACCCAGCATAAATAAGTGGTCAGCAAATAAATTCCTGCAGAGCAGCTGTAGAAATTCTTTTTAACAGCTGTTGCAACCCTGACTAGACTAAAGAGTTAAACTTGCTTATCCAACAAATCATGTTATAGCCAATGAGAACTGGGCAGACATTTCTGGAATATTTATAAAATGCAAGATGATGCAGCTGGATTTCTGTTGCATACCTGGAATGTTTTCTGAAATATATACTGGAGAAATGAAGATGCATGCTTTAAAGATATTTAAAAAAAAAAAAGTGACAGTGACAACAAGACAGCAGAGTATGGTAAATACAGTTATAAAGTCAGGGGACTTGCAGAGTAAAGCCAGATAATAGAGGCCTCCCAGTTTCAAATGGTTACGTAAAGTTTTTGTATTTTTTTTTATGTCATGGTTAAGTATTTTTTTTAATACTAATAGTCTTGATAGCATCAATACTTAATAGTTATGATAGCATCATTTGTATGGATCCTGGATAGTCTCATCAATATGCATTTTACTAGACATTCTATGTTGTTTTCATAAACACTTCCTGAGCCCTTACAAAAAATTACCTTGTGTGAATACTCCATGCCTATAGCTGCATGAACCTGCAAGTTCCCTTCCCTTTCTTTTGATGGAACTCTGCACTTGTTGAGATGCCTGGGAAGCTGTCATGTTTTTGAGACCATTATCACATGCTAAGGGATCTCTGGACAAAGAGAGGTGATTGAATAGCTGGTTCTGGCCCAGAGGTGGAGGTCTTGACTGCTCTCCACTTGTAAACACTGTTTGTCTCTTCATGCATCTGGCTACTTTGTGAGCTGTTTACTGTTGCTAATCTAGTGGAAAAATGACTTAGCAGCAACAAAAATTGAGATTTTTCAGGTTTCCTACTCACTGGAGTTATTTTAGAGCTCACAAGCCTGACAACTTTTACTGATAGTTTATTGAAGAGTTGGGAAAAACTGGCCAGAGATAGAAGGGGGGAAGGGGAAGTGCTAGTCTTCTCCTTTTTGTTTCTAGCATCTCCATTGGATGTTTTTGTTTCAGCTGAAAGAGCTTCAGCTGTGGGATTGAACAGATCTAGTAGAGATCTTATTTTGTTTCAGAGTGACATTCAAACTTGAGCTGGTGGTTACAATTAGAAACTGAGAGTAGTGAATCCTTGCTATTGCTGCTGGGCTCCCTATACACCAGTATGTAAATCCAGTAGGTCAAATTTGAGTCTCATTTTATTTCTCTATGCACTCACACTTAAATGCCAGGATGCTTTAACAGTTATGAGCATGCATGTAGGCATGAAAAATATGTAGTAGGTATGTTTATCTGATGATCTCCCCTTTGGTGATATATTTGATATTTCATCTCCCTGGCCTCTGCTAGTGAACTTTGGGGAATGCTATTTTGTGTAGTGTGAAGTCTTTTGCCAGACAGCAGCTTTACCATCATTCTTATTTATATATATTTTTTGGAACTTTATAATTTTTTTTAACATAGGAATGTTATACAAGTTGTACCGTCTTCTACCAGCAGTTTCAAAAGAGGTAGCTCCTTCTTGCTCTTCCACAGCAAAAATTGTAAGGTAGTTTTTTTGTATTTATAATGACCATGCCTTGATACGATTTCAGAGCCAGAATTATAACCTGGAATTATCATTTGAATTAATCCAAGTTAAGAAAATCTGGATTATGCATCTCTTGGCTAATTTTCACATGATTTGGCAAAAAGAGAGATTAAGATTACACAAGTTTGCAAGATACATGGAGGGTAGGTGGGTAGGACATGGGAGAGACTACTGAGGAGGAAGTGTAAAAGGTGACCATCACCTGCTTAGGCATCTTTGACTCCTTGTGGAATTGAGTTTTACTGTGATCATGTATACAGGTTCAGTCAACATTTGTTTCTTCCTTTACACCATAGAAGCCATGTAATCAGTCAACACTCACAGTAACATAAGCCTGAAATAAAAGTTTGTTATTATGGCTGGACTGTTCAGAGCAATGCTTCCACGTATGTTCCCTGACACTGTGGGACCATAAGGCCCTGGAGAAGCTATAGTGTAACTCAAGTGCAATTTGAATTTGTGTGATAATCTAACCTGGAGCCAGACTTGGTTCTTTCTGTTGCTTGTGTTACAACAGGTCTACACTTGAGGTTTTTTCATGGACTACGGAGAAAGCCATCAGTTTTCATGTTTCACTAATTGTTTTGCCCCTTTTGCATACTATTCAAGTGTACACTTTTTAGGACGTTTTGATCTCATAAGATCAAAATTGTTCTTCCCATTGATCTCCTTCATAGCCTCTTTAGAAGTCTTCATTACATTTTCTTGTATGTGCAGATTTTTGTATTGGATAAACTTGGATACAACAGAGTCATTTTAGAGTAACAGGGTTTTTTTTCTATCCAGCACCAGTAATACAGTTGCAGTTAACTTCTCTTCAGCAGTGCATTTTATCTATACAATTTATTTGTTAACCTGCACAAAGCAGGCTAATATGCAGTCTGTCATTTGAAAACTACTTGTATTGTTATTAGAAATCCCTCACATAAATAAACTTGGGACCACAGTCACTGGGTAAATTGTTAACAGTGTCATATAGGCTACCTTGCTTTGCTGACAAAGTGGATCTCGGTCTTTCTAGAACTGGGCAGGGACCAGGATGAATATCAAATGAATAATAAGGCTTATGTATAATGTAAATTATAGTGCATCCTGTATGCTGCAGCTATACAGAGCTTACTGTGGATTTTTTTAGGAAATAAATTATCAAATCTATCGAAAGGATTATTATGTTACCACAATTAATTTGAGAAGGTGACTTTTGAAATGTTGCAGTTGTCTGCTTTATCCATTTGAGGGCAGCGGTTCACCGATGTTAAGAACTGTGGAGAACCTGTCTGGGGTTCTGCTAACTGCATTTTAGTTTTTCTGTACTTGCTAATACTTCATTTAGGTCTCTCTAGGTTTGTACTGTTTGATCACCGTATTAAGATGTCATGATTTTGTTTGGGTTTTTTCCCAGTGAAGTTAATATGCGAAACAACTCTAGGAGAAAACTCTGGGAAGTTTGCATGAACTGGTTTTTGGTGTTGGGATAATTTCATAGATCCATGTCTTAAAATTATGGCCTTTCTGAGTTCAGTATACTGAACAGTTAATTTTGTAATGTTTGCTTCCTGGTAAACAGCTCCTAAAAAGCTGACTTTGAATTACACTGACTGGAAGATATAAAGATTATTGCTACTTTGTACATGCTTTCATTTTACAGGGATCTCTTCACTGGACTGGCTAAAATGAAACAAGAGTCTTCTGGATTCTTCTGTTTACAATTGAAAGTCCATGACAGCCTTTAGTTTAAAAATACTAATTTTTCAGGCACTTTTATGTGATTTAATTTCAAATGTGATCTTCTGATTAGAAGGACAGGCAGACACCTAAAAAGAGCATAACTGGAAATCAGCCCAACTATATTTAGAAACTTAGAACATTAGAAAAATGTGTAGTACAAAGCATTAAAGCTCAAATTTTCATAATTTCACGTTTGTGAAGTTTATACGCACTCTCATCAGATATAATTCAAATGTACACACTTTTAAAGATAAAAGCAACAGAGTGGCTGTTTAAGCTTTACATTTGAAGCTTAAATTAGAATTATATTTATAATATATATATATTATACAAATACAAAAATAAGTGGTATCTACTATACTCAGTATATTTCTGACACTTCTGAGATAGCTGCCACCATTTTTGTCTTCTCTCTTACTGCTTAAATTAGACTGTTTTATTTTCTGGCTAAAGACTTTAAATTATTCAAAGTTTGTAACTTTACAGCATTAGCCTGGGACCTTTAAATGTTAAGACAATGATACTTACAGTCAGCAATGTGTGGCAAATACAAGACTAAAAGAGTGATAAGAAGTGAAACTAAAATTGGGACAAGATCTCATCTGCTAATGCAAGTCTTTTTTTCTGGGAGACAGTGATAAAAAAGTGGGGGAAAATAGACACAAGTAAAAACTAAAGTTTTTTCTTATTGCTATGATAAAGTAGGAAATCTAGTCTGTAATTTCACATTGGACAATTTTAAAAGTGCCTTATTTTGCCATGGCTTTATCTACCAAAAGGGGACTACACTAATTCTGAACATGATCCTTTTTTTCCAGCTAGAAGTGTGTCTCTGTGGAATTACTCTAGAATAGTTTGGAAGTTCCTGGGGAGGAAACAATGTGTCACTGGGACTTTATCTCAAACCACAAAAGAAGAAGGGCTGACAATCCTGAGTTTTGTGTTTTCAGAGGTGTGAGAATAATAACCTGTGGCTGGAACTGGAATGTTGAGCAGTGCTTGGAGAATGCAATACTTGAGTCTTGTTTACTCCCCAAGTGTATGTAAATCTGTAAATGGGCCAAGTTATGTTCCTGTTTTGCACTCATGTTATGAGCTAATATTTTTTAAAAAAAGGTGGGTAGTAAGCCTGTAAAGTAGTAAGATGCTAGGCTCTTGTATCAGCTAATAACAGCTGGTGGTCTGGCACACTGTCAAATTCTTTCAGCAATTGTGCAGTGAACTCTTAAAACTGAGTTTAGTCCAGCAGTTTCTCTCAGTGTCCACAGACAATTCTGTATGCTACTAAAAGAAATATTGAATATTTATTAAAGGAGAAAATAAGACTTGCTTTGTAATAGAATATTGTATCTGATCCTGATCTGATCTCAAATTATGTTTGTATAATTACATTATATATTACATTTAGGTAAACTTCACACTTTGTTGGAACAACTGAGATGGTGACTAGTTCATCAAAAATGGAAAAGTGATCTGTTGCTTCTTCTTGAGTGATAAATCAATAGGGTATGTGAGTTGATCTCTCTTGAGCTTTTGGTTCTGTTCTTACTTTAGTTATTCAAAGTAAAAACAAAAGGCTGCTCTTTTTCCTCTTTGGAATACTTCCGTGAAATTTTCTTATTTGATTAAAACTGAGATTCCAAGACACTTAGTCTGAGGCATTCCAGTCAAGTGAAAGCCTAGTATTTGTATAAAATATGAAATAATTCAGAATGAAGTTATAAAGTAATGCCATTAGTGTTGTGTACAGGCTAATGGTAAACTGTTCATTGGAGTTTTAGCAAGAAGTATAAAGTATAAAATGTAAAAAGTCTTTTAGAAGAAAATGTATGTCTAAATGTGCTTTCGAAACGTCTGAATGGGATGGTAGAAAAGAAAAAAAACCAGCCATCTGTGCAAGAAAATACTGTGCTACCCAGCATTGTCACAGCTTTTCTGTATGCAACATCTGTAAAGAAATAAGGATTGTCTCGTTTGTTTGAGAAAAATGTTGTGTTATAAGTAGGTGCTTACTGTAATGTATTTTTATACTCTCAATGAAATATTAGGGATTTTTTTCTTTTTTTTCCATAAAAAACTTTCCACATGCAAATGTTTGGTCAGAGGGGCCCTCTGTATGCAAATGAGACATGCTTACAGCTTGGCTTTTTGAAGGGGAAACAAAGGGCTAAGTGGAAATGCTAATACAGTCATATTTTAATGCTGTCTTTTGTCAAGTTACATTGTTGTGCTCCAAGCATTAAAGCATTACTGCGCTCCCTCTTTTGCCTTCACATAATTATACAGTTAATTATCTTTGCTGGTTTGTGCATAAAGAGACTTGAAAGATTTCTTAATGGTCATTTATTCACTGTGTTTTGGACTGTACTGACTCAGTTCCTACAAGAGCTTTTCTGCATGATTTTCTGCATCTCTTGTCAGCAGTTTCATAAGACATTTTCACAGGCTTTTGTTTCTTGCTACTTAGTTTTGCTCAAAAAGGTTTTCAGAGTATGAATGTGCTTTTAAGAAACGTGTCCAAGTATAGGAACCGGAAGGGGATTGTGGAACATATGGAGACATTTTAGGAAAACTAATTTGATCAAGAAATAATTCAAAATGGAAGTAAACTAATCGTGGAACATCTGAGTAATAGACTTTGCTTTGTAGCTTTGCTCAGTGGAGTAAGAACTTTTTTCCTGAAAAATGAGCCTTGAGTGTGTTGCTAAGGGCAGGCAGACCTTTCCCTGCATCCTTCAAGAGATGTTGTGTTCTTGGTGGGAGAGCCCTCCTGCTTTCCACTGCTGTGATGGATAGACCTGAGCAAACTGGTACCCAAACTCATGGGAAATGAGCTGGCCAGAAGAGAGAAAACTACTGTATCATTGCATCCCTAGAGCCAAAGCCACCCGGTGCTGCTCCCCCCACAGTGGCAGGGAGAGAGGAAGAGATGCAGACTGGAGTACCTCTACATAAGTAAGGAAGGAATTAAAAATCACAATGTAGCATCTACTTTTATTCAATGTGCTATTTTTGTACCAATTTTTCAGGAGAGACACTTTTTTTTTTTTTCTCCAATGTCTTAAGATCCATTTCTATTTACTTTTTAAACTTTTGGACAATATATTATGTTTTTAAAGACCATGGTTGAAGAACAGCAAAGTCTGCATCAGTTTTTCATTTAATTTTATTGACAGTCCAGAAGAAATCTGCTCAGGGAGTGATAGAATTGATCCTTCAGCAGCACTGTTACCCCTGACGGTTGCAATCTCCTTGCATTCTCTTTCTGAAAGTGTAATACCAACCTACTAAAAACAAAACAAAATTAAAAGAAAATTCTTCCTTTAAAGTGCAGGTGTGAGTGACTGTGCTTGTTAAAACTCCAGGCAGTCGTGATTTTCTTCTTTTTCAATCTGCAGATCCCTTTTTGGGGAAGGGCTCTTCTGACATTGCAGGGGAGGTCCACCAGCTGTTTGACTGACAGGAGCAGTCTGCCTGCCCCTTGGTGGTTTAATTCCTGTCTATACTAGGATAGCTTGCACTTCACTGAGCAGCAGACAGGTCAGGACACTTGGCAGGAGAAGGTTGAGAGACAAAGGCAGCAGGCTGTGGGGAGCTGATTCACCAGTCTGAAACTTTAAAAAAGAAAAAAAAAATCATGCAACTTTAAACCCAAGTTTTTAGCGATGTTCTTGCAGTGTTGGTAGACTTGACAAAGTAAGAACGATAAAATGTCCAAACCTGGGAAAACTGCCATCAACCATGGCTTGGTTCCTGTTGATCTTAAAAGTGCCAAAGAACCTCTACCACACCAAACCGTGATGAAGATATTTAGCATCAGCATCATTGCACAGGGCTTGCCCTTCTGCCGTAGGCGGGTAAGTGTAAAAGTCTTCAAAACCTGGATTTTCATCACTTGGCTTGGAGCTCAGTGCTTTGTCATGGTGCATTCATTCCATGAGGAAGTACTAACATCTGTTATTATCTTTTCACTCAGGGTGCTATAAAGGAGCTCTTCGGTAATTTATTTCATTGATTCTTGTGCTTTAATTTAATTAAAATCTGTACATGTTGTCTTGCCTATTACTCATTTAAAGGAACATGTCAGTGATTCTTTTATAGCTGTAAACTGCGTAGGTGAAAACAAATGCTGTACAAAATAGGTGCACTCATAAATGTGTATTTTACTGTTATTCAGTCTTTTAGGTCATGAAGATAGTTTGGGGTATAATTCCTTGAACTCAGTTCTGAATTGTAGTGGCACATGTGACTTGTTGGATATTAAATTAGAGAATTTAGAAATGTTAAACTAATTAATATTTAAACATTTTTAGTAAGAATTCTTGAAATATGATTTTAATACTTTTGTAACTCGGTAAGGGAGATAACATTTTTTGCTGTTACATAAAATAAAAATAGCATGTTACTATGTGGAGATTGCGATATAGTTTATATATAGACAATCCTACCCTGACAAACTATCACGGGTCTTATACTACAGCTTCAGGAACTATATGAATTAGGTGGCTCTTAAAATACATTATATGAATTTTCTCTTGTTGCTGAATAAGTACTGTTTCAGTTTATTGATGCAAGTTTTAAAATCTAGCTCACCTTTTGTAAATATGCTGTCTCTCTTCAAATGTCAACTTATTATTTAGCAAACTTAGTTAAATCATGTACAAGATTTAAATTTGACAAGATCACCCTGGAAGGTTTGATTTTTTTTTTTTGTACTATGTTGTTTGGAATATCTTAGAATTTTCTTATATGTAAAAGGTATATGGCATGATTGAAGGCAGCGACCTAATGTCAGTCTGCAACAATGCAAAATTTAGAACACACACACACACACACACACACACACACGCATATATACACACGCATACACAACTGTTTAATATTGGCTCATGTGCGTTTCAGAAAAGTATTTTTTCTGCAATTAGATACTATGCATATGTGAACATGGAATAGGAACGTTTCATAATGTTGAAAGTGATAAAGTAAGTTTCTGTATTTTAATAGCGTGTTGTAAATTTTTTTAATATTATTTGGGAACTGTTTGAAAATAAGCATTTCAAATATATTTGGATAGTTTTAGTTCCTTTGTCTTGGAAAAAGTATAGTGTACAGTGTAGAAGATAAGTTTAGTAGATATACTTCACAAGTCTTTTTGTGGCTATATATGTATGGTATACTGTTGGAACTTTAATGCTGATGTCTTATGCGTGTTTTCTGTAATGAGAAGTATGATCATACATTGACTTACCACAGATACAAAAAAACCCCGAAACAACCCAACGAAAATCTAAAACAGTTTTCTCAAGACCTTGCACTGTTCCAAAATGACCAGAATTACCTCATTTGTCCTGTCCTACACCCCACTCAATCGGTCAGTTTAATGTTTTAGTTCTAGTAGGTTTAGAAAGCTCTTCAGCATCTACTTTTCTTTTAGCATTAGGACTAAGGAGAAAATGTAGAACTGCTGTAAAGGTATGTTTTACCAGCTAAGCTATCCTCAATCTATTTATCTTGTATTCTGAAACTAATAATTCTCAGTATGATGGCTGCTGACAGTGGAAAATATGAGAGCTCCACCTTTAGTTCCATGCCTTGCAACACTCAAAGCCTGCACGTAACTCCCAGCGATTACCATATTGGGTTCCTTCCATGCTAACGCACAGGGGTTGCACACAAGATCTCCTTGTTGAAAAAACCCAGCAGTAAAACCCAATGCAATTCTTCATATTGACAGATAAGAGAGTCAATACTTCTGTTTTCTGGATTTATTCTTCTATTAAACATAACAACAACCAAAAAAGTGGTTTTATGCAAAATAGGAGTTTTGTCGCAAAGTCTTTATGCAACTTCTAGTTTTATTTTTTAAAAATGCTTCTTTTCATTTAATAAGTAATGCTTTGAATTATTTAGTACTTCATTTTCAGAGCTAAGTTTGATGTGCTTTTAAACATGAGCTACCATTTTCTTCCAGGTTATTGACTTGGTAATATATCAATGCCACCTTTTTTTGGGCAAGTGTATGATTGAGCCATTCAGACATTGACCTGACTTTAATATTGACCTTCTCCTTGTTTGAACTCATTTCTTCCCCTCCTTAATTGTACATTAGACCTGACAAAACATCTTTAAAATGTGTTCTGTGATCCTTGAGAGTAAAAATACTTCCGTTATGAGAGCTGGCAGTTCATAGCTTCTGCATCCTCTGCATTGGTTATACTGAACTTCCATCAAGAAGTGCACTATAAATGGTCACAGGACTTAGCAGTTTGCCCTTTTGCATTTTGTCAGTTTGCTCAAGTAGTTAAAACACTTGTCTGCAATACCACTAATCTGCATCCAGTTAAAAATAGTATTACTTAGCATTCTTTGTGTAGCACTTGAGAATAACTTCAGTGCACAGCTATAAAAGTACTGTACTTACATGGTAAACCCATGTTTTCCTCCAAAGCTGTCGAGGAAGCTGATGTCACTGATGCACTATCACCAAATGTCGACATAGCTGTGGTCCTCCTAAGCCTTTGACCCGTCTTTCATAGGCACTGGAGTAGATTTGACAGTATAAAGTGAAGAAGCAATGAGCACCTTTTAGCTGGTACGCACTTGGAGTGTCAGATATCACGTAGCTCTTCAGTGGGATGTAACTGCAGCTGATCATTGAACACACAGCATAGTCACGTATGTCATGCATGTTCCGAACTCAAGTGCTGTGGTAAATACTTCCAGTTGACAAAAAATTGGTCTCTTAATTAATTATGTGATTTTTCCTTTGTAATGCTCTTAAACCATTAACAGGTGTATTTTTCCTTCTGAAGTCTTGTAATTTTCAACACTTTGAAAAGCTTTGTTTAATGAATAGATTTCTTTCCTCTTTAGTAGTCCAAGGTTTTTTTTCCCTGAAATTTCTCTTGAATTGTCTTGAAATATCGTCTTGAAGTTTGCTGTGTTACAATTTTATCACATTGAAAGTATCTTTTTAAGAAGTGCTAATAAGCTGTAGAATTTGTGAGAGTGACTTGTTCACTTGCAGTGTTCCTTCATTTCAAGTGGATTAAGGTAGCACTGAATTGTTATAAAGCAGGGGTTTCAGTGTGCACCCTGTGGTATTCCAAGCTGGAAAAATCAAGGTAATAAATGTATCCGTTTTCAGTGTCTGTAATCTCAGAAACACCAAAGGTTCTGTGATTCTGTGAGAATAGTTTTCCTGTATGTGTTTATGTTTCACCCTCAGAATACATCCAACAAAATTTTGGCAATTTGTCAGCTTAGTTCATCAATGAAATGCTTCTGTCTGTAGGACATATTTGTATGTTAAGTGAACACAAGATAAAGCACTTGAAGCATTATTTTTCACCAGCCTGTGTTCTTCACATAAAAGGGCATCCACTGGCCTTACACATTTGTTACTACAGTAGAGCACTTGGAATGAGACTCCAGTTCCTTTTCCTCCCTCTGGCTGACAGATATGCTAGTAGTGTATTGAAAATACTGATGTGACTTATGCATGAACAGCTTCACTTATTTGGACTTGTTTCTTTATCCCTTGATTTCGGTGTTAAAACAACCAAAGCACTCTTTTCACTGTCAGTCAAATCTGTGTAAATGTTTGTGCCAGCAGTTCAACCAAGTAGTCCATCCATTCAGTTTTTTAGGGAAATGTAGTCTTGAAATTTTCCACAATAAATCATATTTCTTACTTGAATACAGCACTTGATTTCATGGATGACAGTAAGAAGGTACTTAATGGACAAAAAAACCTGTTTAGCTTTCTAATTATATATCCTCTCATTTGTACTTCTCTGTACTGCAGATGACTTTGGATCAGGTTCTTAAAAATATAAAAAAGCACTCATCTCTTTGCCCCTTACACAAAAAATGAGTAATTTCCCTTGGAATTTCTCACCTTTTGGTGAGAAGAGACTGACAGAAGAGCATAAAGAAAAAAATGTGTGAAAATGTACATGTGTGTGTGCATATATATGTACAGGTTTCTAACGTAAAACTAAAGGTAGTCTTCAGAGTCTGTCAGTGGACAAATCAGAGCACTCCCAAATGCTTGCAACTTCTACAAGAGAAATTTTGTTTCTGGGCTTTGTGGCAAGGAACTTGCATTATGACCTCTGGTGTAAAGATACCTCTTTGAATGGTGTCAGAAATAGCTTTCTTTCAAAGCTGGCTTAGCCTTTACTTCTATTTATCTTGGTTTCGTTAAAAGATTTGTCAGAGAAGCACAGATCATGGACTGATCAGTTGATACTTAACAGGAAAGGAAGTTTGTTCTTGACCAATGTTTATTTTTCCTAAAGGGGTGTGTCTATTGCTCTGGATTTTCAAATATTCATAATAAAGTCGGTCTTCTAGATATTTTAGTTTTCATTGTTCAATTTGTAATTTATAGTGTTTTTTTTTTAATTATTATTTTTGGTGTTTCAGTTTTGGAAAATCTTTGGAATGAAACAAGTACTTCAAAAGTTCAGTAGAAGGAAGTTAACTGAAAAGGAAGAGGGTTTTGAGTGGAAAGAAAGGAATACTGAATAGTTACAGAAATGAGGAGGGCTAAGTCTTCTGTAACATTCTGCCTAGAGGGTCACGCCTTTAGAAGATAGTCTTGGATAATGAATTTGGTCTTCTTTTTTTTTCTTTTCTTTTTTACATGTATGCAGTGTCTCCACTCTGAATCTGCTTTTCCCATGCCTTTCATCCACTCTCACAAAGGAAATAAATGTTTTTTTCCTGTGTGAAGTGGTAGCCTCGAAGAAAAATCAATATGTTGCTTGCTTTATCAATATGGAGCAGCAAAAGTCTAAAAATTATCTTCTACACCCTTTTTTCGCTTCTGTCTGCAATTCTGTCTTTCATTTTGTTTGCAAACAAACTTACTCTGTACTGTACTTGAGAGGGAATAAGACAGGTTTCACAGAAGTGGAAAGAAGTGTACAGATCCTCAGCCTTCTGGTCAGCTCAAGGTGGGGTGATTGAACCTGGCTCAGCTGAAGTGTCCCGTGATCTCCCCGGCAATGCTCACAAGAATTCTGCCAAGCCTTATTGAAACCCGTCTTTTAAACTGTGCACCCAGTCAGATAGAGCCGGTGTTTATGGCTTTGCAGAACGAGGTACAGGCAGAAATAGGCTTCTCTCCAGCCCTGCCCTTCTCTGGGGTGTAAGAGAAGCTCTGGGCTTAAGATAGCCATTTGTAGGAGGAAGCACTCAGTTGCCGTTCAAACAGCTGTTCCCTGTACCCCCTGGAAAAAATACGATTGGTAGCTAACCTGTGCATATCTAGTCTAGCCTGGTGCAGTGGGTCAAAAACAGCTGGACAACTTGCTTGCGTTTTTTTGTTGTTTGGTTGGGGGTTGGAGTGTTTTTTTTGTTTTCAAGCCTGCACTGCAACACATGTCATAGCACTCCGGAAGACTGCTTTTTCAGAATATTCAGGGATCCTCTGTCACCCTAATGGCTCTTTGAGAAACACTGTTATTTAAATTGTTTTACCTATTTCTGGCCAAGATAAAAGCAGCAATCGGAAACTCATTTATATTTAACACTAGCAAAAATGTTTTTCTTTGTGGTTTTGATACATTTAAGACTTCCATTTCCTCTTACAATGAGCGGTGCTGTGTGGTACAGACTGCAGGCGTGTGCAGATGTTAAAAGCATGGTGCGATGATTCTGCAGTCAGTCCCTTCCCTTCAAGAGGTGTCAGAACAAAGGGTTTCCTGGGCCATTTTACTCCCTTGTGCACAATTGTTTAGATGTCTTTAGAAGCCTTTATTGTCATGCTCTTTGAGCTATTCAAACATGCTGGGTCGACTTTATGAAAGGTCTTTACCTGCTTAAAGTCCATCTGTTTTGTTGTCTCAAACTGTGGAGGTTGTAGCATCCAGCAGAAGAGGGAATGGGAAACAATAATGATGCCATAAACTGACCCAGCTGCCTCTGTGCTGATTGATCATGCCAGAGGGGAACTCATGAAATGTGTAATTAAATACTTAATGTATTGCATTGAAACCTAATTGCTTTAACTATGAATCTCCCATTTCTCTTTTTGCAGTCCCTTCTCTCACTAGGTAAACACTTCTTGTCTTTCTGCAGCAAATGAAGGCACTTTAGTTTCCTGAACAGATCTTTTTCAGGTATGGGGGAAGAATCCTTTGCGATGAAAATATTGCTCTGTTGTGTCATGACTATCCTTAGTACAGAAACACAAAGAGGACAAATTTATTTTAACTGACAATTTTTGTGGTGTTCCCCAGGTTTTGAGTGGAAGTCAAACTGAACTAGAATGACACTCAGACAAGTCATAAGCAGGGTTGTAGCCTTAACATCTTGCTCTTGGATCTCTGCCACTTACCATAACCTATTGGCTGTCATTCCTTAGGTGATGAACCCACTCTGTCAGTGAATGATGATTTTGCCAGTTTGAAAAGCTCCACTTCTCAGAGCAACAATCTCATCACTGCTCAGCCTGTGTTTTTCTTTCAAACTCTGTCTGTGGCTCTCTTCTACTCTTTCTCACTCTCCCTTTACCTAATTTTGGACTGGTAATTCTGCTTTCTCCCTTCAGCTTCTCATTGATATTCATCTTCTGTTAAAAGTGAGCCTCTTTTCTGGAAAACGTATTTACCATGTTTGAAAATACAGTTCTGTATAGGAAAACAGCAGTATCTTTCTAAATGCTGCTCAGGTGTATTATAATGTTACTCATTTTTTTGAAAAGGCAAGAAAAAAAGCATTGGAATTGAAATGAGTTTTCCCTTTATTTATTTATTTTTAGTCAAGGAAGCCTGTACTTTTAATTTATTCTGTTCCTTAAAATTCATTTTGAGTAACCAGTTTGATTGCAAAGTTTCTTGGTAAGAGGTTTGAGATGGTTGCATATCATTTGTTCGATCACATTTCAGAAAAACATCTCTAGTTACTTGCTCCTCACATGGACACGATTTTAATACTGAAAGTATTAAAGTCTGTGAAGTAGGGTAATGATTTTTCTTTAAAACTCAGGTGATAGTTACAAACTGTAGTGCATTTTTGACACACTGCAAGTATTTATGCTTGTGAAAGAGAAGTGCTTGTTATATATGTCATATGAAAACATTGACACTGTGCAAGAAGGCAATACAATAAACCTGTTTTTAATAATTCTGCTGCTACTGTAACACTTGGAAGTAATAGGCAAGTAAGATTTGTGTGTGGTATTTTTCATTTGTTTTGTAGATGATATTCTGATATATTGAAGGACAACCAAAATTCTGCTGGCCCTAAACTAATTTATAAAGCGAGAAGGACAATAAGTTAAAATACATAAATGATGCCAGAAGTCTAAATACATTCTTCTATATAAGTTCTTCGCCTAAGGAATTATCTATGTTTAGCAGTACTTCCTTAACCCAGCTTAGTTTAGATGTTGTATCAGAGGCACTCATAAGACTTGGTAAATGCTAATGTATTCAACTTCTTTATTAGCTAGGTAAACTTTTTTTTTTTTCAGGAAATAGTATAATAATGTAGCAAAGACAGTAAAATTCTGTTTTATTTGGTGAAACACGCTTCTTTCTCTCCTGTCTGTTTCAGATGGCTCATTATTTCTGATAGTTTATTAAATTTGTATATTGTGCATGACTTTGCATATGCGAGATAGGAAATAGAATTTTATTTGTAAATTGTGAAAACGAGGCAACTTGTCTGTAGAAGATGCAGGTAGGTTAAAAACTTATTTCAGGAATCTGTAATATGTAAACACAAGGGAATTTGAGACCAGATGTTTTAATATACATAATTTCCTGTGGAATTTCTAAAACTGCATTTTTAAGTTTATAATGTAGCTAATGTACAATGATGGTAAGCAGTTGCAGTATACTGATCCTAGGTGGTATCATGTGGGATCTTTCCTAATGATTTAGATGCTCCTATTAGGTGTAGAGAAATGGGTTTAAAAAGCATAGTTTGATTTGAAAACATTATTATTATTTGTATTATAATAATATTTTTATATCTATAAAATATAATAAGTCTGATATGCTGTGTGCAAAATTGTCCCTGCATAGAGATTTTACTGCTTGTAGAGATGAAAGACAGAAGATAAAATGGGAAAAGAAACATGATGTGTTGTTAGCTGCTGCAAGCAGAAAACAATTCCTTGGCTCATGGGCTAGGAACCTGTAGGTGATACCATAATGGTCTCTTTCTAAGGATATTCTCCCAACAGCATTTTACTTTTTGAAAACTGAAAAAGAACAGCATAGAAAGTGACACTGAGGTATATTTGGTATAGTTTTAGTGCCATATTTTTTCTGTTTATCTTGTGTTGAGGTACACACTACTGTGTTTAAACAGTTAAGATTTTGTTGCTTGAAGACAGTCTGCATGGTGCAGTATTCTGTAAGTACAAAAGGCAGTTTCTTCCAAAGCATGCTGCTATTAATAAACCCTAACACAAGATTACTTCTCATGATAACAGCAGCAGCTGGCAAGAATGTTTGCAATTTGAACATATTTACGGCATTGCTACATTCCACCTTGCGTTTCTCCTATGGTACGTTGTTAGGCTGAATTCTTACCATGAATTTCTTCAAGGCCTCGCAGTCTTCCCTTCTTTTGCCTTCCCTTCTCCAAATCCTGTCTACACACCAAGCTGTCGAACAGGTCCTCTACTGTCTAGTGCCTATTCTGTCCACATAGTTTTTATAAGTCATCTCTCTTTTCTTTCCTGTCCCTTTACACCCACAGTGTTCCTGTCCTTTGCCTCCCTGCTTATCCTGCAGACAGTTCTGGGAAGTCCTTTCTGCCCACGCACCCACCTTTAAGAAAACAAAGCATTATCTGTAAATGGCTGTATTTCCTAAGAGAACCAGATAAGCCATCATGCTAAAAAAATTTACAACTTCTACAACATCTGTCACTTGATTTTCAAAATACATCTTTTTAGCTTTGAATATAATAAATTCATTATTAAAATACTACATGTCAATCAATTTCCACTGCCTACTCTTGCTTTATTATCTCCAGGCAAATGGTAAACTCTCATAGTTTGTACTAATTCTCTTCTCTTGAATAGCATTCAGAATAGATGCTTGTACACCTTTCTCCTTTGGGAGGAATGTTTTTGTTTTAAACAATAATAAGCTTCTGTTCATTTAACTTATTAGACATGTATATTTGCGACTTATTTGCAGTTTCCATTCGCAGCGATGCAAGAAATAGGTAACAGACAAAAACCTAATAATACAAATTGTGGAAACAAGACTGCATCATCCCTTTAACCTATGGCAGGATCTATGGTGTCTGTGCTATTTCTGACTGAGATTCATCTAATGGTATAAAATTGCTTCTCATAGAAATGGTTAGTTTTCTCATCATGTTTGAAATGTCATTATGTGTTGAGGTCACTTTGCACTGTGAAAATTTGACACTAATTGCAATTAATATCCAGATTTATTAAGGGCACATACATAGCAGTGCTTCTTCACTTTAGAAAGAAAATGGGTTAGAATAGCAGCAGCTAATTTGGTCGGTGCCTAATTAGTATGAATATTACATGGATTAAAATTGTAAAAGTAGATTAATTTTGGGGGTTTGTTTCTTGATTTTTTTTTTAAGACACACCATGCCCCTCCAATATGGGTTAGAGAATGTTTGTAACAATTTTGTTGGGATTACTCCGTTTAATTTTCTGATTAATTTGCTGTATGTAAATTTCCTTTAGCTTCTTGTCCACTTCCCTTTTCTTGTTGCATAAAGAGCTGGTAATCATGGGAGAACACTTCAGTGAGTGGTAGCCATTCCCTCCCAGAAGAAGAAGAGAAGGCAGCTTGAGCTGCTTGGTTCTGAGCCGTGTGAGTGATCGTGGGTGTCCGTGAGATCTGTTGGCACGGCTCAAGCAGCTTTGCAAAAGGTCTGCATCTTGTGCAGCCTTACTGAGAGGAATTTCTTTGGAGCATCTGGTTAACATGGATCACTTTCTGGCACCACCTCCGTTAATTACATCTGCTCAACCTGTCTTCCTTGGTTTGTCTTGTGCATTCCCATGAAGGGTTGTATCCAGATGCAGCTGTCTTGCAGGCGCAGCGCTAAGCCCTGCGCCAGTCTTGAGATTTCTGGGAAGGCATCCAAGCTTCTGAGTGGGTGAAGAGGAAATAGTTTCCTGTTCTGAAGTACTGGCCCATTTTAATTTGAGCACACAAGTGAATGCTTTAAATGTCCATAAATACTGCATATTTGTCCGTTTATGGCCATGTCTAGCAGGTCCAGCCTTACTTTTCTTGATTTAGGAGGAGCTCATATCAGAAGGGACCTGTTCTTTCTGGTGTGTGGAGAAAGTAAATGCTTCAAGATGTCCAACACATCCTCAGGGAATTGATTAATTCCTGAAAACATGGCAATGAGGAGAGGTGGGTGTGCAAACCTTCATGCCCCCTGCCCCAGTTTTTCTCTTTCCTGATACAGAGGGAAATATGCAGTAGAAATTCTCACTAGTCATTGAAGTGTAAAAATATTAAAACCTGTAATTTGCACCTCTAGAGTGTCTTACTGACTTGTGGGACCTAATTTATAGAAACAAGTAGCATTGGCAGCCCCTTGCAGTGGACACACAGACCATATGAATTCATAATTGCTGAAATTTTTCAGCTTATTCTTTGGGCTTCAGTAGGCAATTTATGCCCCCCTGAGGTTATACGTAGTTACCCAGTCATAATAGGTGCTGCAATTCTAATAAAACTAATCTTTCAAGAGACATCTGTGTTTCTTTGCTCTCAGCATACTCTGTCTTTTGTGTATGTATGTTGATAGAAAAATTGAAACGTTATATAGTAATTGGCCCTAAGGCCTTGCATTTTCCTGGTGATTTTAAGATTTGTAATTCAAATTTGCACTACTTAAGCATGAACAATGTTAGTGAGCAAAAAGCCTTTAAATTGAACTGTCGTCTCTCTGAAGTAACTAATCTTTGTAATATAAACATAAAAGTGTCTTTTTTTTTACCTAGTGTAACAACTGTGTGCATAATGTACAGTATTTATATATTAATGTATTTGGAAGAAGGTAAATAGAATCCTTTTTACAAAGGTACTTATATTGGCACAAATTAAATCTCAGTGGAGTGAAACATGACAATTATTGAAAAATAAAGAAGTATATTATGTAGTAGTTTTGAGTGTAGTTTAAACTATTTTCCACTTCAATTTTAATTTCAGATTACTTGTATCTTAGAATTTTCTTCTTTTTTGCTTTCCCTTCAGAACCATGAACTCAGGACACCTGTTTGTGCATTTTCATGCAAGCAGTTCCTTTCTGTGAGGCAACATGGGACACATGCTTTTTTTTTTTTTTTTTTCATTTTTTGTTTTTTTTTTTTTGGTTTGTCCATCTTTTGATCTCTCTTTACTAGGAGTTTTAACTTTTGTACAGGGTTTTCAGAAATAGTTCCTGTTTTGATTGTTTGTGAACATATGAGGAATGAATTTGGAGTCTTGAGACTAAACTGTTGAAAACTTAAAGATTTTTTTTTTTCTTTTTAGTCTTACTAGGAGAGCATTCCAGTAGAGAGGATATAAAACATATGTTGTCTTTGAAGGATCAGTGCACCAGATATTGGATATGGCATTCCAAAGTGTGTAATGACATAGATCACAAAGATGTTGCCCTGTTAAAAACCTAATATATGCAACCGTCTTTGTATTTCTAAAAGAATGTCAGTTGCTACTAAGAAATATGCTAAAAACCTTTCTGAACTTCTGAATTCCTTTGACAGTGCTTGTGAACTTCAAGGTCTATTTTTAAAATACAAAATACAATATATAATTTTCATTCTGTAGCACACAATATTATAGCTGGTAGGCAATTGTTTCCTTTCTTCTTCCATTCAGAACTGGGGAGTCATAGCATCTCGTTATCTAATACTGCTTAATCATAGTCCTCAGAATGCATACACAGATACAGATGCTCTTCTTTCAGGGAGAGTTTCAAGATTTCCTTCTAGCTTCTTACCAATAAGTAGCATCAGGGCTGCTTCATAAGACTCTGTCCTGGGTTAGATGTATCTGTCACAGACGTATCAGAAACCATATCAAACACAAAGGTTTTATCTGGCCTCTTTTAGGTATGCCTTCATGAATGGTTTTCACAAATAGACAAATTGGTAAATTTGCTATTATCCAGAAGAAAAAACTTTTAAAAAGTTGGTTTTTTAAAACGATTTTTTCTTTCCATTTATATTATGTTATATTCTGACTTTAAAATAATCAGGTATTTTTCTGTATAAACAAGAGCTCATTTTAATAGGAAAAATATTAAATGGGAAAAGCCTTGCATGTTGTCTTGTAATGTATTATAAAAAAGTAAGCTTGGTTTTCCTTCTTCAGTCCATGGCCCCTTACGTCTTGAAAATAATGAAATAAAAAATTCTCCCAGCTTATCTTGCGTGCGTTTTCTGTTCTGTACACACAAGAGGGGAGACAAGAACCAAGATACAGTTATAAAGAGTAGCTTCATAAACAAATCTGGAAACTAAGGTAATCTTGCCTTATGTCCTTTTTCCTGTTTCTTTCACCTTATGGCTGCTGTCATAGTCTCCAAACTTGGAAACAGCTGCTGGTAAGAAACCATATCTTTCCTTGTTTGACTTGGAAAACAGGAGTGGATTTTTTTTCTGTTAAGCTGAAATGGATAAAATACTTGTGTTGAATGCTGGCCATGTGTCTGGTTGCAGAAAGTTAGAAAGTTGGAGGTCTCTGAGATAATACAGACTGTTTCAAAACTGGACATGTGGGATGTTCAGACTCATCCCTGGTGCAGAATGCATCTAGCATCAAGACAAAAGCAGATGAGAGATCGCCACTGCATTTAAAGTGTTTACTTTCTTCATTTATCAATGAGAATGTTTGTGCTTCAATTTACAGCCATGTTTGTTTTCATAAAAATGCAAAAGTCTCTAACTTCTGACTCTCATCTGAAGGCAAGACTGGAAGTGTTCAGGAGCATTTGATAGATTACTCTAAATAATTGGAGAGATTTGTTTTCTACACATGCAACCTGAGCTGCACTTCTGTGGTCTTAATGCAGTGATTTAGTTTCTTTACAGTGGTTACTTGAAGGAAATAGAATTTTCTGCTTCTCTGGTAGATGACTCAAATTTCAGAGGCTGTTTAGCAATATTGCAGTTATCACAGGATGGAGGAACCCATGCAGTGCCACTCCTGTCCCAGGCTTGTGTCATAGATGCAGCATTGCTTGGTTGGCTACAAATGACATGAGATACAGAAAGTGAGACAAACAAAAGGTAGAACAGAAAAATGAGTTGCTATAGTACCAAGCAGTCAGAGCTGTACTGCTAAAAATGTGGCTGTTTCTGTATATGCATGTCAGCAAAATAGAATATCTTCGTAGTGGTAGAAGGCATAGAAGTATTTTTTAGCACTCCCAGGGTGATAGTCCCAGTTGACAAGAAGTTTACATCAGTTTTAAAAGTGACACTGAGCATTATACAGTGAAGTCTCTCAAACAGATATCTATTCTTGGGAAAGACTATGACGTGACTTGAGAACACATTCCTTTCTTATAAACAAGACCTGACACTAAGTGTTGGGCAGGCAAACTGTGCCATAGTGCCTTTTTTGAAACTTGTTTTATGCCTTGCTTGCAGAATCAAAGCTGGATTATTTGCACTTATAGAGGTCTGACCTCTAGGTGCCATTAGTAGGATAGAAATACAACCCCTGTTCTTAATCAAAAACCTTTCAATTAACCCAATACTGAAATTGTTTGTCACAGCCACTTCCATAGAGGAGAAACTCCTGAAGAGGTCATGGTGGTTCCCTTGAGATCCAGCTTTACTTCATAGCTCAGAATGTGTTTTAAGGAAAAGATACTGTGGTGAGATACACTTGTGTAAAAAAAATCATAGCCAGAGGAGAAAATAAAATACATAAAATACATAATGGCCCAGATACTGTCACTAACTGTAATAACTACTTTGCAAGATTTATTATGAAACAACTTCACACTTGTCTTTTAAGTCCCCTTGTTTCAACTTGCATGTAGTCAGAAGAGAAAGGTTGAATTTTGTTTCCCCATTGTTACTAGAGAATTCTTTGGATATTATCTTTATGGCTGTGGGNAGAAACTACTTCTTGTAGCAGTTTGTTAGCAAGGGGATGGCCTTACCCTGACCTTGGTTAAGAATCTGTGTAAGAAGTCCTTGTAAAGCTGCATTCTTAAATACATGGTATATGTGTAAATTCCCAAAGACACAGCAATAATAATGTTGTAAAATCTGATGGGGGATACTGTAAATTCAAAAAACAGGAAATCGTCTTTAAGCATCCTTTTTACCCTTTTTTGAAGTATGCAAATTGCACTGAGGTTTGAAGTTTCTCTGCATAAATTTCCAAAACACATAATTCAGAGAAATGCTTTCCATCCTTTTTCATAACTGTTGATAACTTATTTTTTCTCTTCCTCCTTGAAAAGGTTGTGCTTTTATGCAGGTGACTTGAATAGCCTGGTTGACATGGGTTTAGTCCGTGAGAAAATTAAATTATGATCAGACTGTGTTAAGCTAAGTGGGTTTTTTAGCCTCACCCAGAGAAACATTTGTGATGTTCTTGTGAACTATAGCATGTCTAAAATGTCCCATGGATTTAATAAAGGGCACCTAGTAGTAAGAGCTCTGATATATCATTTATTTAGAGTTAGCATACCAATGTAATGGACAGAATACATTAAGGATATTTTATAAGCAAAAGAGTTTTGTAAGGCACCTTTTCTGCTTAACACTATGCTGATCATATGTACCATATGAACATTTGTAGCAATTTGAGCGTAATTTTTTTTTCATTGCAAATTTTACCACTCTGCTTCTTTAAAAAAATGTATTTGGCCTCTGAAATGCAATGGTTTGTTTTGTACTCTCATTGGGAGCCCTTTTTCTTTAACAGTGAAAGTATAATTTTGGATCACAAAGGTGTTGAGTAAGGTCCTTGTCATGTTATATTTCATTTATGGTAATTTGTCATACTGTAGGAAGGGGTAGGAGGAATGGCAAGTTCTTGTCTTGGCTTGAGAGAGGTTTCAGAATGCATGTGCTAATGATACACTGAGATTTGCCCCATGGAGATATAGAACACCTTTTTTTACTCAATCACATGTTCCTAACTGACATTCTAGTTAATGCTACCAAAAATAAAAACCCATACATCTATCAGAACAACACATTTAACATTAAATGACAAGCAAAATGGCAATTGAATTTTAAATTAGAAGAAACAGGATGCTTGGGGGAAAAACTGTATTATTTAAAAAGTTGAGGGAATTTATAAGATGTATGAAGTAGCTTAGATACTCATAAATAATTTCTCATGCCATTAAGAGTTGATTCTGATAGAAGCTTTATTGTTCCATTCTTAGATAAGACTTTGTATCATGGCTGAGTATATCCATTTTAGTATTTTTCTTCTTTCCACAGAAATGTTATCTGAATTGGTTTTGTTCATCAGTTCTCATCCCCTGTGTAATCAAGGTGGCAAATTTATACCTTTTTAAAATGGGAAGGTCTAAGTATGCGTATCAATGGAAAAACAGGTGTTTTTCCCACTAAAGAGTTTGATTTTATTCTGCTTTTCCTCCATTGTATGTATGTTTTATTGGGGAAGCAAAGGACTATAATACAGAAAAATACAGGAAGTTTGTAGTTTAACATAATTGCTATGTTATTATTTTTTTTTCCTCATGCAGCTTGTGGTGTTGTTTCTGTAGTGGACGTGAAGGGGCAGTATAGTGCTGTCGATAAATCTTCCTCAGTGTTCATCTTTTCAATCTTTTGTGGAATATCATGTTTAAAATGTGATTATTTTATTGGTTGTGTATATGTGCATTACTTGTAAGAAAGTATGAGAATTCTTCTAAGTTAAACAAATATTCTAGAAACATCAATACAGTTAAGAACACTTATTTAAAATGACTCACTGTTTTCTCCTTGACACTGTTTATACTCATGAATATAGATATTATCCAGTATTTTTTTTAAGCCTGTTAGTGTTTAAAGGCTTCCACATGGTAAAAGCACATGAAGATTATGGACAAGTGCTGGCAAAGTACAGCTAAGACTTGAAATATAAAAAGGTATCAACAAAGCAACTTTGAGGCGATTTGTGCTTGGTTGTTGTCTTTTGCTTTGAGTATTAAAGTACATTTGAAGTACTTATTCCTCATGAATGGCACATTCTGTATGAATTAATGGACATCCTGCAGAACTGAAGTAGTGAGGATGTCTGATATATTTTTACCCAGTAGAATAAGCTGGTATCCAAAGAAGGCATTCTGTCAATGTCTCCTGAAACCACCATTGCAAAGAGAAGGGTTCTAATCTTGGGATTATTCTCTGAAGCAATGAGTATAGGTATAATCCTCAGATATAAGGAAGAAAAGATAAAAAGAAGAAATTCTTCACTGTGAGGGTGGTGAGACACTGAAGTAGGTTTTCCAAAGGAGTTTTGAAGGCACCATCCAGAGGAGTGTCTCAAGCCAGTCTGAGATGGGGCTTTGAGCAACCTGATCTAGTGGGTGACACCCTGTCTGTGGCAAGGGTATTGAAATCACATGACCTTTGAAGTCCTTTCCACCTCAAGGCACTCTGTGATTCTGCCATTATTTCTTGTGTCACTGTTTTCTCAACACAACCAACATTCACTGAAGTCTTCTCTTATGATTTTTGGTTGTTGTATTTGGTATTCTGTCCAAATGCTAGAATAATGAAGATTTTGAGGGTAGACTTAAAAAATGACTGAGTGTAGCTCTGCCAGTTTCAGAGACAAACTTTTGCTGCATATTTTTGAATATTTTAGGTTGTTGGTTTTTTTTCATAGACAACTTCGAATTTGTTTCTGTGAGTGTTTAATTTTGCTTCTAAGTCATAAAATACAGAGTTTAAGAAAATTTTATGTGAAACATGAGAAAAAAATATTCTTTCACCGTTCCAGTTAAATCTTTTAGAATAAGTGGGGCTTTAGAGGCTTTCCTTGTTTGTTGGTGCTGCTTCAGTACCCCAGGGCCATAGTCTGAAAAGCTGAATAATGATGCTGAGCTGCTCAGGCTCCTTTGAAGATATCAAGGCGTACCTGGGTTAGTGACATAGCAAATAGCCCTTCTGTGGTATCATATTCTTTCCTCCTGGAGTGCTGATGAGCTGAAGAAGTAAATGTTTCTGGAAAGAACAAAAGTAATTCTGCCAGTTAATTTTTGCATCTGTTCAAGTATTGTACCTTCTCTCATAATAAACTACTTTAATTTGCTGAGCATTTTAAACAATTCAGAGAGCAGAATTAAAATAAGAACTGAGTGATATTTGTGCTAAGTTTTAAGTACAGAAAATTAGGGGAATCACTGATAATGATAATGACTAATACTAAGTATATAAACCGAATATTAACACTTCTTTAGCCAGTAAGTAATTTATGATTAATTAATCATTAGCTAACATTTTATGCATCCCTGTGTGTTGAATATGTCTGTTACCCTTTTTTTCTTTCGATAAGGTTTTTTAAGAGTTCTTTAAGGTGCTTAAAAGATGAAAAATATTTTTAATGTATGCTAGAATTCTCCAGGAAAGATCAAAGTACATGTTCTTTAACCTAAATTCAATAGATTTGACTTACATTAAAATTTGAAATTAGGTAGAGACTTCCAGTGAATGTCAATAATGATGGTTTTTCTTCTATTTATTACAAGGTTATGATAGACATGAGCAATAAAAATATCATCTGAGAATACCATTGTATAGCTGCATGACAAGCTCTTTCATGCCCTGAGAAAATTGTGTTCTCTTTTTGTTTATTCTGTGATCACCAGTGAAAAGAAGCCAGTAACATAGATGATTTGTTCCATTTAACTCTCTAAGTGCAATGTATAAAGGTTAAGAGATTGTTTGCTTTCTTAGGAGCTTCTTTCTGATGGCCTTAGAAGTAAGTATTCTTTTTTTTGCCCGACAGAAGGTTTCATTCTTCATTACTTTTAGAAACAATATGGTATTTTTATTACAGTATGTCTTAGTGGATGCATCTTTGAAAAACATCTTACAAGACTTACTTGTTGCTAAATACAAATGTTAGGTTGCTGAGGGATTGTAACAGTAAGGCTTTTTAATTAGGAATTTAAAACCCCCAAACCCTGTGTATCAAACTTTTGACAGAGCCCTTGCTTGACCAGTGTCAATACACTATTTTTTCCCAAGTTTTTCTTCAAAAGTGTTAGCTCCAATTCTTCAAAAGCAGCAGTAACACACTAGATGCTATTGGGAAATTGCGAACAAGAAAAAAACTCCTGTATTTTCACATCAGCTTTATGTATCAAAACTGCACGCATCTTTCACATCTGCCAGTAGACAGATGTGTGTAATTTCAAGTGCAAAAGTGCATGTGCCATTTTAAGACTTTATGCAAACAGTGTATATCAAATTAGCTACTTGTATAAACAAATACTCAACTGCATGCCTTGTATGCATGTCAGCTGAATGCGTTACAGACAAATTTTCTTAAAAGCAAGTGTCTTTTATGCTCACTGCTTAAAAAGCTTGTCAGTGTCTGGAGGGTAGCGTGAATGTTGTCAGCATTTAAAAAAAAAGTCTTAAAAAAATGGATAGACTGAGAGGGCTATTATGCAAAAAGTTAATAGATAGTATGGTTCTTGTTGGTCACACATGCTGAAAGTACCAGAGGCTGAAGTAGGAGAGCGTGTTCCTGTTCTTAAGGACTTCCCCCACCCCCAGCCAATGAAGAGATTTGTTAATGAATGGAAGACTTTCATTAACAAGTTGCCTCCTTTAAAAACTAACTGAACTTGCAAATGATCAGAACAGCATTTGGCATATCATTAGTACAGGACGAGTAAGCCTTAGAAAATTTGAAGAATTGGTTCATGCAGTTTCAACAAAAGTACTTTAGATTTTGGGCTTTTCTTTGGTAGCCTGTGCCCCTTTGGTCTCTTTTCATTTTCTTGCTATCTGTGTAGACCCTTTACATTTTTTCCAAACCTCCCCCCACCCCTGTTCAATAGCTAATCTGCTAAATTCATGCTACAACTGCCTCATTGAGTGGATGCGTTGTTCTGCCCGCTTCGTACCAGCTTTGTTACTGTGCAGTATTTTTCAGCTGTTTGTGCTCATTACCATACAGCTGGTATTTAGAGGAGAGAGGGAAGCAGGCAGAAGCTTTACTGTCTGCAAGTATAAGAAGCTCTTTTGCAAATGGGGTACTGGCAGATGGGGCATGTGTTTAAACGGGTTTTGCTGATAACAGACTGCATTAAAAATCATTCTGAGAAAGTCTAAGGTCAAGCCCCATGAATTCAGAACTTGAGAGGTATTCAGCTTTTGGAAGTCCTTTATAGAATATTAATGAACCCAGGTCCATGAAAGTGACAAATGGATTGTTTGCAAAAATATTAGATACTATCCTGCTGCCCCTACTTTACAGTTCATTTCCTTCAGCATCTCCTGATTTGGTTTGTGGGTTTTTAAAAAAGACACAGGATTGTATATACTGTGTTCATGATCGGGGCTGTTGCCAAAACAAATGAGTGAACAAACAGTAGAATCCCAGACCTCATAAAAGGAAAAATAATTTTCCTTTTGATGTTGTAACTGAACTTTGCATTATGTACAATTATATCAATCTTTGCCAGAAGCCAACCCTTTACATACACATGGAAATTGATTCTCTTGCTAGCAGAATGAGTAGCACTGCACTGGCTGAGGTGATCTGAAAGGATAATTGAACAGAGTGTGTGTCTAGAGCTAGTACATCTTCTACTGGCTCTATTGCTGTAGCTGAGCAGGGAGAACAAGCTTTAGGGCCCTGGGACTGCTCTTCCAGGCCTGCAATCGAAGCCGGAAATTATGAGGCTAAGTGCAAGCTGGGAACAGGTGTTCTGCATTTAGACATATAAGTTAATCATTTACTGTCTGAAATACCAGGTAATTGGTATGTGCTGACACTGCTCTGTGTGGGTCTAGTGCATGGCCCTTGTAACAGGATCATCAAATTCCCGGCTTCCTTCTGGAATTTGATGCATTTCGGCATTGCCCTGAGCCCCTTGGGATGCCCAGGGGTGACTAAGCACAGATGGTGTGCTCTGACAGCCAGTGAAGGACAGAAACTCTGGTGGGTTAACATTTCTCAGAGTACCCACACAGTCTCTGACCCTCTCAGTCCTAATCCTCCAGGAAAAGCTACAGAATGCTTTCTAAAGCATTGCGCCTGGGACAATAAAACCATAGAGTCAATAGAGCTATTGATTTCATGGGATGCTATAATCTTGGGGTTCTTTCTCCTTGTTTTACCTCATTCTTTCCCATTGGAGACAAGCTCCTCCTTCATTACTAATACTGCCCTTTTTGCTTGGTGGGAACCAGCGAGTCTCAGATGGATACATAAAATGTATCCCACACCAGGTATATCTGGAACCTTAGCAGGTCAACATTTTGGTCTCCTCCCCTTCCCCCATCCCAACTGTATTATTTGGGATAGTGAAAAATTCTACCCATAAACCTTCCTTTACTGCTAATAAGGAGGTGTGCTGTGTTTGTAGATGTTGGTCCTGCAGCAGAGCAAACAACTGCAATGTTTATAGCCAGTGCCTGGCAGTGAGAAGATGAGCACTTATTCCAGACCTGTTAACAGATGTATGTGCAATTTAGGCCACATTTTTATGTTCTTGAGAGAAGTAATCGAGATGCGTCTTACCTACTTAACTATTGACCAGAGTTTTGATTTCAAGAATAGTTACAAAACATCAAGAGATTTTAAAGAACAGCACTGTTCAGCTGCAAAATTCCATTGCCTCTCTGTAGTGTGAGCTAACACTTGGAAAATGTGATATGGAGAGTTCTGCTTTGAGTGAGTTAGTGATTGCATTCAAAATTACATTGAGGACATTGAAGATTTAAGCACAGCTTTATGTGAGTTTTGAGTTGCAAGTGAAATGCTGTTCACTGGTTAGCTTCCACATCTGAAGCACATTCAGTCTGTTTGTCAAGAGAGAAGTGGGGAATTCACTTGCAACTTGTTCAAGCTATTTAAATCAAATATAATTTTATTAGAGTTTTTGATATGTATTAAAGTACAGAAAAAAAAAGTAATGGCCAAAATGAGACCCTGTTGTGATAGCTGCTGCAGCAGGGATAGTTCCCCTCCACCCCCTGAGTTTATAAGCTCTAGCACTTTGCTTTCACACATCTGTCTTCAGATGTACAAGAAGAGGTTATGAACAGCTGCCATCTTCTGAATCCAGCTGTGCTTCCTGGAGGCTTTATTTGCACACCTCTGCCTCCAGCCCACCTTCCTGCTCTCTCCCTCTTTTTTCCAGTGCTGTCTAGTAGTCTGCCAGAAGATATTTCCTTCCTTCAGCTTTGCTGGCAAATGGATCCTGTAAATGATCTAACTTGCTTTAGGCAAAGTTAGTAAAGTTTAAAAGGCTATCAAAAGTGATTTAAGCTACCTGGAAAATGTTTTGCATGAAGGAGATGAAAGAGCAGCAGAGCTCTAAGGTCAGTAACCTCTTGCAGAAAGGTGGTAGAATACCCAGAGGTTAAACGTCTTTAACTGGCCAAGTGAACATGTATCTGTGGTGCATGAAGAGCAGATGTAAGAGCTGCTGTCACTGTAAAGGCCCTCCTGCAACTGCCTGTGCTAGTATCACTACTTTGATTAAAAATCACATGCTGGAGGTTATAGACAGACGTTCGCTTGGCTAAAATCCATGCCACTGGAAACCTTCATCTCCCCCAAGCAGGTTCCTATTGCCCCTTTGGTGACAATTATGGCCTCACTGGAGCCAGCAGAGCTCCCACACTGGCTGTGGAGCAATCAGCCAGAAAAGCTTAGCCAATTTAAATGGGTGATTTGCACTAACCCAGCTAATTTCACGTAAAGTGGATTTATTGTTCCTTTGGTTCTACAGTGGGGACAGCAGCATCTTCTGTTGGCACAGCTAAACATGTGGGAGCCGTGGTACGAATGCTGTGTTGTGTCCAGGTGAGACAAATGGGCAGCTCCGTGAGTAAGGACCCCACTCAGCGCTGTGGCCAACCTTGTGGCTTCAGTTTACATTTCCTGAGAGGTGGTGTGATGAGTAGAGATGAACAAAAGGCTGTGTGACTACATTTCAGAAGTCCTCTTAGCTAAATTAAGAAGGACAATTGTAAATTAATAAGGCAGTTTGTTCTTCCATAGCACAAAGCACTAGGTGCTTTTGAGTCTGTGGATAGGTGGTGGCACGGAACTTTATCATCTAAGTCTGGATCTTTTTAAGTATCATGTAACTTCAATGTTAATTTGAATTAAGTTCACATGTAAAACTAATTCAGTGGGACAATTTGGATGGTAAATAATTAGGCTTTTGCTTTTTGCTTCTTTTTGTAAAAGAAGTCAGAGTGCATAGATAAGTTTTTCGTATTAAATACAAAATTATTAAATTCATGGTACAAGTTAGAATCTCCCAGATCTTTGTGGTAGGGAATCTCAAATGACTGGGATTTGTAAAAAGCAAATTACATTTTAAAGTCTGAGAACTGCCTCTGAAAACCTTTTGTACGTTTCTACCTTAAATATTTTGAAAAATGTACAGAATTCCTTTGCACTGTAATTTTTATAGGTGTGTTGTTTGTATGTTCCACACTATCTAAAAAATAATGCATGCAAAGACTAATATGTTACCTAATGGCTGGTAAACGTTTGGTGCTCAGAACAGATGCACAGGTTTGAGTGGACTCAGAGGTCTCCAGCTGTCTGCCTTTGCCTGTTACACTGTCTACACATGAGTTTTGTGATAAAGTTTGTGGTAGGATCTAAAGTTCCTGTGAGATAATAGATGCAGTAAGAGCTACAAGAATTTTTCCTAATAAGCAGACGGAGAGCAGGCGCCACTGTGGATGAAATAGAATTAGGTTCCATCCAAAACTTCATCCCACTAAAAATATTTTATACTGATTTGTTTCAGAAAAGTTCATGATAAAACCTTCAGTGAACTGGAAACAGTGGAGAAATCAGTATAATGAGCAATCAACATCTGAAGCAACTGACTGACAATGAGCACACATCAAAGACAGTTTTCAGAGAAAGGATGGAAATTACTGAAACTTCACAGTTCAGAGACATTGTGGTTCTGTCTTTGTCATGATGGGGTCCTGGATCTCATGTACTGGGTGCTTCATTGTGTTTGCAACCCCTGGGCAAAACCTAATTGTCAGTTACTGACCACAGAGAATGTCCTCTTGAAGTTTTTGGTTTTTGTGAAAAGATTTTCTGCTTCCCTAGTAAAAGACAGGCTTTTGGCTCAATTTTTCTGTTGGGAATAGTTTTGTTTTGTAGGACTTTGCTGACAAGCCTTCAGTGTCAAGTTTTGGACAAATCATCCAAACCAGTGAAGTTATCCAGCTTAAAAAAAAAAAAAAAGAAGACATCAGTCCTGTATCCCTAGAGCCTGTTTTAACAGCTGTACTTTAAACTTAAGAGCTCTGTGAAGCTTCAAGAGGAAGCATTTTTGATGCTTAATATCAATTAGGAAACCTTCTCCAAAAAATGAGGCAAATTAAAATAATTAGGAAATTCTTGTGGTGTTGGCCCTTCATGTGTATTGTTGAAACACAAGCATAACGAGGTGTATGGCAGGTGGAAATACCATAAGGCAAGATATAGCTGCAACAGCATAAAAGTCCTGAAGGAAGGTGGTTAGGAGCTTTATTCACCAGCCTTGCAGTAATCCACTTTGCTGACATATGCCCTCCTCTAGTTTTTCATTGGTGCCACTCTCTTTAATTTCACTCATTGAGTCACTACGTAGCTGTCTGTAAGTTTGTTTAAAATAAAGTTCTTGGATGTTATCCTGTAAATATATATTATGTAAAGCTGTGCAGAAGTCACAACTGCTGTATTTTTATCTTGCTTCACATCTTGAGTGATCCCTGGAAGTATGTTCAGGTTACAAAGGATCTTATGTAAAGATTCGGAATGGAATTATACAGCATGTTGCTATAAAGTCTCTTCAGGAAGTCTTTTAGCATAATCCTATCTACTGTTTTCTTACTGTGTGGTATGACTAGTGACTTTTAAAGTCACTTCTGTTGCTGCATCCTACTTTTGGTTTTGGGAGGGAAGAAAGTCACAATTCACATTAGTTTTGGACATATGTGAATGGAAAGCTGAAGCAAATGGATGCATTTTTTCAGCCTATCGTGGTTTCCAGTAAGTGTCAAAGAAGTCAGCCTGAAGGCCTACACTGAAAGAGTGAACCATGGGGAATGAGTTGTTCTCTGAGAATGATGTCGATAAAAGAATTGAAAATGGCCTTAATTCAAAATAGAAATTGCAAAGACACAAATACCCTATCCCCTCTGAAGACAATATGAGAAATACAAAGATATCCCCCATTTGTGAAACAGACAGACAAATGATTATGGTGGATGTCAGCTGTGAATAATGGAAAGCACTTATTCTGGTCCATGTGAGTTTAGGCACTGTGTACCAGGAAGAGTGAGAGTACAGCCTCCATTGGCTGCAGCACAGGGACACACTGAGGTCCTGAAACTGTGGCTAATAGATTTATTCTGAAAACATCATCTGATGCTGAAAACATCTGATGAGGAATTTTTAAGTGATAGTCATCATGGGTTCAGCTATTTCCAAGGCAGAGAGATAGTCACGTTCCTCTTGGTGACAGAAATTTCCTGTTGCAGAGTGCGGTCTAAACCAGATGAGAAATGTACATTAGACAGCATGGTTTTCCAGGCAGAAATTGAATTTTGGGGTGGCACCTGGTCTATGGGTACCCATCCTTCCCAGTAACTCACTCAATAGGCTGCTGGTCGACCTTTTTACGTTGAGGGAATGGGCAAGGGGCAGCAATAAGATTATTATTATTATTATTGTTATTATTATTATTATTATTATTATTATTATTATTATTATTATTATTATTATTATTATTATTATTATTTGGTCTCCCTACTTGTCAGGATTTAAGAGAGAGCTGTCTTACAAAGCTGGCAATAATCTAGGTGCAATATGTCATTTTTCAGAGCAGGACTAACACAGACAGCTTCTATTCAGGCTGATGAAGATGGTGGCAAACTAGCTTCATGATTCTGCCTAATCAGTCAGATCTGTTATTTCAAGGTTCGTTTCAGTGCCATCAGATTCAAAATGATGATTAACATTTGGACCTGCAAATGCTCTTTTACCACACTTGGGGAAAACAAAAAAATGCTCAATTTAATTGCAGTAAGTTCTTTCAGAAGGGATGTAAGAAGTCAAAGTTCTTCACTCCTGTATTTCTCAACAAAAATCAGGATGGACACTGTTGGAGATCTTAATGTGAACCATGTTTTTGTTTCTCCCTCTGTGAGGACCAGTGCACCAGTAGGACTGCGTTTTCACTCCTTCCAACACAGCACCAGTTGATTCTCTGTGGGAGTTGTCATGTTTCTTATCCGTTAAAGCAGACCCCTTAATAGCTCCTATCACTGCCAGGCAAGCCTTAGAAGTTCAGTATCTCTTATGAGACTTGGTATTATACATCTAATTCAGACAAGTATGTCTCGCAATCACTACTGCATTGTTTCCAAAGAAAATACAAGAATTATCCTTTCCTCTCTGACGCATCAAAGCCCAGCTCATAGGAGAGCTAAATCTCCTGGCAAGAGGGTTGTGGTAAGATTTGCTATGCAGCTCTGCCACAGCCAGTGTGCACAAGCTGGCTAAATACCATTGGATTGGCTGTCAGTATTTTGCTGTGCATTCTTGACAGATCTTCTCTTTGATGTGTTCCCTCTACAAGGGGAGCTGCATAGGTTGTATACAGTCTTTACGATTGTATCTTTGCTTTTGGTTGTTGAAACTCAAAGAGTGATTCTTTTTTCTATGGTAGGGAGGAAGAACTACTTTTGTCACCATTTGTAGACAGCAGGATGAGTAAAAAAGGAATCTCTTTTGAGTAACACATTTTCACATGTGGTCTCATTTTAAAAAGAGGGTCCTTCCAAAATACAAAGAGAAATCAATATTAAAGTTTGGTTCTGTTTGTCTGAAGATGTTATCTGTGCTATGAAAAATAAGTGGGGGAATTTTAGCCTGCAGGTTAGGACAAAAGTTCAACCTTGAGTGTACAAACTGCCACATGGTGGGAGTTCCAGAGATCAGGACTAGTGTGTCTTTGATGCCAGGTCTGGTTTGCCTGTAGTTTCCATCTTCCATCTGGCATTGACAGCACCACCTGAGGTAGGAAGGTGGAAGCAGGACCACCTCAGTTGCCTATGGCTGTTTTTTCCATTGGTATTGAACAGACCTCAGAGCTTGGAGGCGTGAGCTTTGGCCTGTAAAGGGTAGATGTTTTGAGGCCAAACTAGAGATTTTGCAGCTTCTTTTCCCAAAAGGGAGGTCTTTTCTCCTATTTCAGTTTAAGCAGAATTGAAACTACAGCAAAGAACCCAGTCTGCAGTCTTCTGTGTCTTCTGTCCCCCTTGTAGTGGTGACACGTGATGTTGGCCATAGATTTGTTTTGTGGTGAGAGCCACTAAATTTTTAAAAATCTTTATTCTCTAGAAGTGTATTCAAGATCTGAAGTCGTATTTTTAAGAGCAAAAATGCCTTTTTAATTAAAATGTGAGGTTATAATGATGACTTTCTGGTTGGCAAATAGCTGATTTACATCAAGCCCCAACTTAAAACATAGTGCTTGGAGCACCATGAATACAAAATTCTATCCTTTCTTATCCCATGTGTAGGAGGAATCCATCACAATTGCAGATACAATGAAGCAGTGGATTTTGACATTTTATTAAAGTTTGGACATGTAATCACTCTTCAATGTTCTGTTCAAAGGAGCCTCAGCAGAAAATAGCATAAAATTACCATGCACTGATAATGGAGAGAAGCACTGAACTTCAGATTTACACTTTCATTACTTGTTCCATCACATTCTCAGTTCTTTGTTGTGTTGTCTTTATGGCTTCTGGTGTTCTGAGAGTAAGGTTCCCATTCATTTTAGGAACTCTAAAAGGGTATAAATTATAATGGGTGAATTCTGATATGACACGAGTTAACAAAAATATAGCAGTTCTTTACTCTCAACTTTCAAAAGCAAAGCTGATATATTTTCCTACGGTTTTCTTTTGATTTCTTTTCCAAACATACAAGGAAAGTTAACTGTCTCTGACAGCTGAGGTAGATGTTGTGTTATATTTCTCTGTGGTAAAGTTCTTAGATATGTTTTAAATACTAGCATTAAATTCTGGACTCTGATTATAAAGAAAATCACTTTTGTTTGTAAAGTTACTTTTGTAATTTTTATCATGAGGATTTTACATATAAATATTTGTGTAAGTTTCCTTTTTCAAACATCGTGGCACAAGAAACTCAGCTAAAATGGAAAGAAAATTGTTAATAGGGTGAGAGGAACTTTCTAATCTCAAGAGAAGTCTATCATGTTTAAAGAAAAACATGGTTTTACTGATAAAAGAATTATTAAATAAATCCACTAGGTTCACTAAGTAATAACTTTTCACCTCTGCAACTGCTGCAACAAACAAAAAAATAGTTTGCTATTATGACTTTGCTGAAATAGGTGGGAAGGGAATTGTCTGTTCTGTTTATTTTCCAGTGAGCAGAAAAAAGGAAAAAAAATTCAGGTATTCAAACAGAAGTTTAAAAAAAAAAAGCCACAGAGAGAGAGAGCGAGAAGGTTGTAAACTCTTTGTACTGTCTTTGACTTTGTACTTTTTTGCATATTTCAACCTTCCCTCACAGGATTTTTTCATATTGCAGATTTCTGTGTCTGAGTGGATTTCTTAAAGAGCTTGCAGATACAGCCTTTAAAGGTGTCCTTCAGGTCGGTTAGTAGATGGTCTCAACTTCTGTAAACAGATTAGGCTTTGTCAAAGTGTTTTGGGGGTTTTTTTGAGGGGGGTTTTGTCACCTGTGATGGCTTACACTCTCACAGACAAATCACGTGGAAGATGACTATGTCTTCATGATAGCATACAGAGATTTTCTGTTTTGACAAAAACGTGAGCACTGTTTCTTCTGCCAGAGTACTTTTCACAGAAGTGATGATGTCCTGTGTAGTAGCTTTGCTGATGTAACCCTAAAATCTTATGGCTTGGAAAGTTCTAATTTTACCTGCTATTTCTCTTCTAACCAAACTTGGTTACAGCTAAGGTGGGCAAAGAGCTGGCAAAGAGTTCAGTCTCAGCAAGAAGCTGCAGCAACATAAGTTACTATTTTATCCAGCTGTTTCTGGGTACTCTGCTCCCATGGCACAACCGGTAGAAGGAATACACTGGTGATCCACAGCCACAGGTCTGCAAAATCCAGGAGTTTAGTTTGCACCACGGCAGTCACTGATAAACGTGTGTTGAATCCTTTTAGATTGTTTGCCTAGGTAAGCTCAGGTAAACAACTCTTCCAATTAAGGGAAATGCCCTCTCAAATCTGCTGGCAATGTCGTTTGTCAAAATGAAATATTTTAAATAGGAAGGCTCTGCCAACCTGACTTGTTTGGCTGGAGTGGATTAGGTCGGACTATTTGTACAAGAGGTGATTTGCAGGTGGGTACAGGGGTCTGCAGAGGAAAGGATGAGTGACAGATGTCAGGCAAAGCCTGTTACCCACTGAGGCACAGTGGACACTGCTTCCACTAGTGCACCAGAACTAAGTCAGCCTGGAGGGTAGTCACAGTCCTAGGGAGACTGTGTTGTCATCAGTACAGCAGGAGCAAGGGCTCTGTAACAAAAGTGTCTCGTGAATTGGTGTGGCAGTACGAGGTCTGTGGAAAGTGGTGAAAGAAATGTGTGATTTGAAGATATTTTAGGTGCTTCATCAATGGGTTTGGAGAACACATCCTCATTAATAAAAGTCAGTTGGTTTTGAAGTTGAAACTTTTATTTGAGTGCAAATGCATGTTATGAATAATATCTGAGCAGAATGATTTCACTGGAAGGCCTTTCCTTCTGGTGAAACCAAAACCACCCCTCCAAAATACATCAATAAAAAGTTACTAGAATTTATTTTGCTGATGTATCATGTTATGCCTGCAGAATGAAAGTGCAGTTTCATTTAGTTGTCCTGACTTACAGTAAGGGAATCATTGTGGAGTGGGCTTCAGAGCATGTAATCAAGGGTTTCTGAAAAGCTTATGCTTTGTCTGCTGGTAGTATTAAACCTCTTGCTGCTGTTTCTCACTGCTTCTCCAACCGATCTCAAAGGCTGAGAAAGCAAGAGGCCATGAATCCAAGCCTTCACTTCAAGCAGCTGCTGTTAGCTGTTTTCAAGCTGACCCAAGTATATTTGCTAACATGTAATTCTCAGCAGAACTTAGGCCTCTGGCATATCTCTCCTCTCTGTGTAGGTTGCTACAGTTTTCTCTTCACACCGAAGTGAAGGGAAAAGGCGTTGCACAAAGTCACATGTAGCAACACTAGAAACAGAACTCAGGACTCCTTTTACAAAAAGATAAATTAGACCAAAGGCTGGTTTCTTCAACTTACTCGTCTTTTGAACTGAATACTTGAAATGTGTTTTAGCAATGCTGTTTGTGTATCTATTTATTGAAAACACGTATGGAACAGATGACTTGGCATGTCCCATCTGACAATAGGGGATTTTAGTGTGTATATGTGTGAATGAGCTGGGACTACCAGCACTGGAGAAGCTTCTGTAACTGCAGCAGTGGATAGCAAACACTACTGAATTTCATGACAGATATCTTGATGTTGGATTAAGTCATTTGCCTCTAGAATTTCTCAGAGAAAGCGGCTCTTGAAGTCAGATGTGCCACTTGTTGCAGGTAGTGGATTTTGGAGGTTTTAATGATTAAAGCAGCAGTAATATGGGCTTATAAGATGTTGGGTCAAATCCTGACAGTACCACGAGGCCTCAGTGAATTTCGTGTATTTATCCTACTGATAGGGAATCCAACGTATTTTGGCTCCTGTGCTTGTGACCAGTTGGTACTGTGAACATGTCATCTTCCAGCTCAGCTAAGTTGGCTGGATAAACTGCCACCCTTTGGGCTACTTGCAGGTATTTGTCATGCATTCTGCCAGCAGACTTCTGCTATTTCAGATCTGCCAGTTAAGCTGCTCATGTCATCACTTCTTAGCCTGTTTAAGGGGAAAAAACGTGCATTTATTGCCTAAGATCTACTACTATATGTAGTTGGATAAGCCAGTTTAGCTCACTGACTGAAATCTGTTAAGGAGGGGAGAGTAATCTCTTCTGGTACAGCTATATCCAGCAGAGAATATGCCCATGGCTTGCCATTTTAAGAGCTGGTTTAGACAAGTTTGTTTCAAAAAAGCTTATGAAAGGTATGCTGTCTTACAGTGAAGAATGTCTGTAGAGAGATGTGGGCATTTCCTTCGGAGGAGATTGCAGTAGGCAGGAAGAATGCTTCTGGAGCAGACAGGCCTGTGATCTTTACTTGGTGTAAAGCGTGTTTGGTTGTCAGTGGTCATCTTAACGTATATTTGAAAATGGGATTTGAACTGATAAAAGCATGGTATCCTCCTCTTCCTAAAGATTTATTTCCTTGTCAACTGTGGTTTCCTACTGATGTGATCTAAAGTCATCCTCTCTGCTCTGCATAGAGGCATTGATGTGGAGAATGTGTGCTTCCAGATTTGGTGTTCCCAGCCATGGCCGCAGAGTTTGGTTACAACCAAAACGTGGAAATGGCAACATGAAGAAGCAGTCTTGATTCCTAGCCAAGTTTTTAGTCTATTTCACCTCTAGGTTAAGCCCTCAGCTTGTGAGCTCCTCCCTCCATTTGGTCCCTTTGAGCTGGGATCTTTACCATATCTCTAAGTAGCTCTTACTTTTAAAGGACAATCTTATTATGAGGAATATTGATGTTATTTGACAGACCTTGGTTATACACATTGAGCTGTCTGTTCCCTTCCTTTCCAGCTTCAAGATCACTCTGAAAAGTGCTAACAAATTAGGAGCTTCTTGAAATTAGCTTGACATAAAGAAGCAAATACATTCAATTCGGTTACTGGTTTAATGCAGATCCAGATAATATTCTCACCTCATTCCCAACGGCCCTTAAAGGAATAGTGTAATTCCATGATGGCATCCATACAGATAAAAGGTAGTATAACTGCATTATTTGGAAACTACTGCAAGCTACTTCTCTTTTTCCCTTTCATTTAAAAAGCATTTTGAAGACACTAATGATGCAGGGAAGGAGGCTTAACATCTGAGCACTGGGAAATTTTTTCTTAGTTGTCAATTCTTCCAGAATATTTCTGAGAACTGTGGTTTTGTTTCAGGGAAAAGAAAAGTTGGAAGAACTGGTAGAAGGTTTAGAAAGACCTGTCAGGGACATAAAATGGTTAATTTGCCTTCCTGAAATTCTTGTGTTGGCTGGAAGAAATTAGTTGATAATTTCTTTTAGACTGAGGTTTTGGTTGGGTAAGGTCAGATTTGTTCAGATCTATTGCTCAAACTTTCGTTAGAGAATGTAGACTGGATATGTCACAGAGCCTGGCTGGACAAAACTGCAACAGCCTTTGGCTCTCTTGTTGATGCCATCAGCTGGCTGGTTGCATGGTGGGGTCTTGTTTGGAGACCAGTTACACATTCTGTTTCATCGAGGGCTAAGTCAGTACCTCAGCAATGAGAAAAGATGAAGGCTTTACGAACCACTCCTTGGGATTTCTCTAGGTGTCACATACCCTTGAGCACAAATTCTCCTCAGGAGCTGAAGGCACTTTGATTGCTTATTTATTTGTTTAGGTAGATATAAAACCAGAAAAAAAAAAGTTAACTTCCAGTTGCAGATATAGAAAATACCCCTCCAAAAGATCAAGAGGGTTGGATTTGGTATGCTAGTTGTTTTCACAGCCTTCATGACAGCTCCTTAGCCTGGTATCCTTCCCCATTCTCATACTTGGGCATCTGCTAAATTTGTAAGTTAAGAGTTCCACTTTCTACTGCAACAAAAAAGTGTAGTTTTTGTTGAGGTGAAGGGGGCACTTTGATTGTTTTTCACACCTTTTTTTAAATTCTGAGATGAGATTTCTTTTGGTACAGCCATCTCTTTAACCTTAGTGTACACTGACTCTGCTTAGAAAACAGTGTTAGTTTCACAACTCTTCAAAACAGATACCTTTTAGATTGTAATAAATGGCCCCTGGAAATTGGAAATGGGAAATGAATTGGATTTTCTGTGTCTTGGGACCGTTGACCCATGCTTTTGATCAATGCAGGCTTCGGCTGAGTCTTCATCTTTTTTCTTTTCCCCATTTAGCCTGTAATAGTGAACAGCTAACCCAGCTTACTAGTCACGTTTCTACAGCTCCTTTCAGAGAGCCACACAAAACTGCCAGCTGTCTACCTGCTGTAAAAGCAAAAACCCACCATTCCTAAAGTAGATGCACATAATATGGTAATGTAACCAGCTATCGTGAACAGGGAAGTGAACAAAGCCCAGTTAGTGTTACTGTTCTTGCTTCTCAGTATGTACACCTGCTGAGCCACATTTAACTTTCCTCTGTGATATGGCAAATTAACTACTTAACATTTTTTCCCCTAGGTATTTTGCATAAAGAAGCACAAAGCTTGTTCAGGTTTTCTGGTTAACAGGATACTGCCCTGAGAGTGCGTATTGTGCTCTTCAGGACTGAGTAGCCCACACATCTTGCCACAGATGTGAGGCTTGTCTGTCTCAAAGGAAGAGAATTTCAGAGGGCTCTTTGAAGGACTGTGCTGATAAGGAGGCTGACATCCCTATCTTAAGTTGAAATGTACCTTATTGTTTTAGCTTTTAACCCAGTAGTCTGCACTACCTAAAATGCCTGAATTACAGGGAAGGTTAGTATCTCCTGCTGCCTTTTCCTTGACAGGTTGATTGCTCAGTCTAAACTTGAGGCTATTGGATTCCCTTCTTAAACTAGCTGTCCATCAGACTTCCTTTGTATTAATCAGAATCAATAAATATTAGCATACTGTGCATAAGGCACATGAAAAGACTGTTGCTGCGGTTGTTTTAAAAATGCCAGAGCTTTGCCATATGACTTGTGACCAGGTAGCTCATTTGCTTAGGGGAACACCTTCATTTTTTTCAGTCTTGCCTAGCAGAGAATGAGGGTTGCTCAGTGCAATGTTGCCCGTGAATCCAGAGACCACCCGCTGTTCCTAAACACCGGGAATTAAAATAATTTGTAACCAAGAGAGACTTTGGATGAAGTTTGCCAGAAATCTAGTAGGAACCAAAATAAAAAGAGGCCCTAGTACAGGTCAACCAATTCAGCTTTTGGAATCAGCATAGTGTAGGAGTTCCTAATCCCTCTGGTGATAGTGGTCTGCCTTCTAATTTTAGTCTCTTTCAGTTTACTTGTAAAGCACAATAGACCAGTGGAAAAAATCTGCATTTTCAAAAAGTTTTTGAAGAGCAGGCATGAGTCATACCTGTCCCTCCAGGCCATTAAAAAGCTGCCAAGTTAGCTGGGAAGCTGTGTATTTAAACTATGTTCATGCGAATTTAAATGACTTTATTCAAAAGCATGAATGAGGTTGTAGTATTCCATTAAGACTGTTGTTATCAAATTTTAATGAGGAACTATATTTACACAAGCAGCAAATGAGTTCTTCCCAGAATTTTCTTTTTAATCAAATATTCCTAAACATTGTCTATGATTTTACAAGGGACAAAAGTGAACATTGCACAGTCTTGTCCCAGTGGGGAAATTCAGCTAACAACTGGGCTGTGTTTAAATAACTGCACAGAAATTGAAATTTAGGTTCATCAACGAATGAGCTGGTCAGCGGCTCGTAGCATGTTTTGTTGAAGGTAGGTACTAAAATGGGGATTATTCAGATCTGGCCAGTTTTCAAGGCACAAGTTTGCTCTGCATCTGAAATTAGACTAAAGGGAAGAGTCCACACAATGTGCAAAGCTTGTGTCGAAGGTTAAATTAAAAGGGACCTAACTAATGCTAGCCTGCACTTTGATTTTTTGCCAACTTTCTGATCAAAAAAATGAGACTTCTGCTAAATACCAGACTGCAGGCTGGTGCTCTCATCCTCCTCCCTCCTGCTTCCCTTTCCCACTTCCATTCAGTCTCTCCCTGTCACATCAGCAGGCCTATGACATACAGCAGGATATTTTTCCATTTCTGTGAGAAAGATTGGCATACATAAACCAGTTTGGCACTGATTGAATATTAGAGATGGAGTATGATAATAAAAGGAAAGTGGGTAAAAAAAATCCCTAGAGATTTGTCAGAACATTGCTGGCATTGCTTAAGCAATGTTATAGCTAATAACAAGCTTTAGTAGTTGCTTTCAGCAAAATAAAAGGAATAGGAACTAGGACATATATTTGCACAAGCTTTATTACAGAATCTTAAATCTCTCGTGTACTAATTTCAAATAATAGTTTGCAATATTCTGCATTTTTTCATCCTAATTTTAAAATAGTTTTAAGATACTTCCCTGTGCCACTAACCACACTGGCGTCATGGACTATTCCTTGGCATTTTACTTTGTAGCATTTAATTGGTAAATCAGTAACATTAGATGGACTGCATTTCCTTAAATAATTGGATTTGGGAAATACTGAGTGTCTATAAACTTACAAACTTTAAAACCACGGCTGCCATCTAATTTTGTGGTTACAAGTGAATGGAACAGCAAACAAAAAAAATTTGAAATCTTTAATTTACTGCATCCTGTCTATAAATAAAGAAATTGTAGGCTTCAAAACCCAGGAGTTTAGTTGACTATCTTGCTGTTTAACTCACAGTGAATGGATTGGTTTAGGGAGCACGTCAGTTCATTACACTGATCTGGCAGGCTGATAGAAATTTTAGAGAAATGGTTAAATAAATGATGTCTGAGGTTATGTGAAGGTTGCAACATGCAGTTTTCCTTGAGGGTAGAAATAGGGTTTTTTGACTTGCAGGTTTTTTTAATTCAAGTAGAAATGTTATAGCTTTATAAAGGAAGCATAAGCTTTTATTGAACAAAATGTTTTCCCAAAAGAAGCTTAGACATAACAGTGGATAGGTATGGTTATTTTCTTCTTTTGTGCTGTAGTTCTTAGGTTTTGTACAGGTAGCACTGTTTGAAAATATCTCTGAAACACTGTGAAATGTGCCACTTATTTCATACTTCTTGAATTCTATGAAACATCTGTCACAAAGAGTAGTACTGGTAAAGCTAAATTCAGTGTAAAATAAATAAAAATTATTTGCAATTGTCATCCCTCTCATCTGGATGAGGGATTGGTTACCCAAAGTTATGCATTGCCGTGTCTCTTGTAGAGGCAGGCAAGTATGCTGTGTGGTTTCTAGACTGGAAGCACCTGTTCAAGGAAGAGTGTTTTTAGATGGGGCAGGTTTGCTGGCCTGCTTGCTCTGCCTGTAGCCCACTTTGACATGCAATTGCACAGCATAAGGTTAATGACAGTGGGTTAGCAAGCCTTCAAAGCATCTGGTGTGACCCCGGGATGCCTGGCATTCCTTTCTGCTCTGCAAAGGTTTGGCATCCATCCTCCACTGCAGGAAGAATGTACTCAGGAGAAACCAGCTCACAGGGCTCCCCCAGGCCTCTGGAGAGGGGAGAGTTGTCATGGCAATAAATCATGAGGGTTCATGGAAAAGGAGTAAATCCCCTTCTCTGTGCTTTACCATAGACATGGGTTGGGTGAGAGAAGGAAGGTCAGAATCAAGCAGGTAGAGTGTGCAATTTTCCCTTTTATAACCACCACTGCCACTTAATGCTAGGGCAGAGTGCGTGTCCTGGGAAAATGACCGTTTCCACGTACCAGAGACCCTCTGGGCTGCAAGGAGTCTGTGTCCTACCAGGTCATAGTGCTGATCAGACTGATCTGACTGACCCGGGACCCACTGAGCATTCTGGAGCCAAAGGCAATGCAGGCAGAACTGCGTCTTCCCTGTAGTGGCTGCTTCCAGCTGCTCTGCAGATGTGGGCAAGGATGGCAGAGAAAACATCAGATATCCTCTAGATAACTTGCTGGTGCAGGTATTAGACAAAGCAAAGGAGAGGCATTACTGGACCTGGTGCTCACTGATGCAGAGGAGCTCAGTAGACAGGTTAAGATTGGAGGCAGCCTAGGCTCAAGAAGGCTTATAAAAATGGAGGAGAGTCACTTTTTATACAGGACAAGGGGGAACAGTTTTAGACTTGAAGAGGAGAAATTTAGGTTAGATGTTTGGAAGAAATTCTTTACCCAGGGGCTAGGGAGGCACTGGAGTAAGTTGCTCAGAGAAGTTATGGATGCCCCATCCCTGGAGTTGTTCAAGGCTAGGTTGGATGAGGCCTTGAGCAATCTCATCTAGTGGGTGGCATCAAAGACCACGGTGGGGGAGGTTGGAACTAAATGATCTTGAAGGTCCCTTCCAACCCATGCTTTTATATGACTCTGTGATTCTATGTCCTGCAGTCAAGATGTCCCTTGCCTTGTGGATGCTTGAACATTGTATGGCAAAATGCTTCCCCTGAATTCCAGGGAGGGAGAAAACTTGGCTGAGGATGGGAAAGGAAAGGAGTTATAAGGTGGGACAATAAGTCTTGTTAGACTGTGATGCTGTGGAGAGGGCAGGAGGGAGGAAACTACTGGGGAGATACTGGGCCAGAAGATTGATACAGGAAGCACAGGGCAAGAGAATGGAGGACCTTGGGGATGGTGCTTGCAAAGAAACAAGGAGGAGGAAAAGATGGAGAGAGCCTGGGAAATGCATACATGTTCAACAGAACAATCACCTCTCCAAAGCTGAGACTCAAGGATCCTACACTCCTGTTAGCAGCAAACTGCCCTGGCACATCACATTTCATCTTCCTCCAGAGCTTTTGCACCCAAAATGGCATCCTGCTGTGTTCCTCACTGCTGGTTACCCACAGTGCTGCGATGTCATGCAGGGGCTCAGGCTGTGTTCCATGTCACTGCTACACTGGACAGGAGTCAATGCATTGCCACACAGTGGGGTGAATTCCCTTGATGCTATAAAATGGATGCCAGGATGACATGCCTAAAACACTGGGATGTTTGCCTTTGCAAACTTGATGCACGTGCACAGGTGGATAACTATGTATAATAAATCACAACCTCGGACACTGTTTCCACAGAATCTCTCTTATTTAGTATGTACCATGCACAGGCTGTCTTGTTAAGTAGCTTTTTCAGAGTAAAAGCATTTTATTCCTGTCATTTCAAATTCTTTTGAATGCTTGGCTTTGTAACCTTTATACTCCCTTTAGGTAAAACAGGTAAGAAAAGATATTTGACATTTTTAATAGTTTTTTTTCTTTACATTCTTCCTAAATCCTTCTGGTTTAATCTGTAATTCCAGGAATTCTTCTGTCTGTAGATTAAAGACTCACCCCTAACTAACCCCTTCTCATTCTAATGTACCACAAATGACAACAGAAACTATTTTATAAATAAATTTGTATGGATTATACCAGATAAACAAGCACTCCTCTTGGCAATTAGAATTAAGCTATCTCAAA
>VXBQ01002177.1:503052-534338 GCA_013400175.1 Phainopepla nitens
TTGCTGCCCCTTCTTTCCATTTTTTATATATATATATATTTATATATATGTATATAATTTTTATATGCTGCAGCCTCGGTTAGTTTGATAAATAAACGTTGTCTGAAGGAGTTGTGTTTTTCCTAGCGACAAATTAAATGTTTAGAGGGATGTTTGCTCGACGGTTTCGGTGTTCTGGTTACACAGAGACCTTACTGATGTCTGAATCTTGTCGCTAGACCTCTCTGCTGTAGAGAAAGTTTTATCTTCTTCATATGATAAACGGCATTTTTGACCGTCTATTTACTTAGCACCTTCTGAGGTACTGAAAGTCAGACTGCATAGTGGACCCCATGTGAAAGTTGCCTAAAATGTCTGAAAAAAACCCAGCCAAAAGAAACAGGTGAAATCATTATTAGGCAACATAATGCATATTGTTTTCTTCGCTAACGCAAAAGAACAAATCACCAGAGCTGATTATTCTGCTTTAGGCTTTCTACTTTTTATTTTTAACGTGTGCTTTTGCAAATCTGCATCTCCCTCTTACAAGAAGCAGAAGAGGAATATGATGATGATAACCTCTCAGAAAGGCAAGCTGGAAATAAAAATTTTCCTTGAACAGGAAAAATCCTTTCTGAAAAGTCTATCGTCAAATACTGAAATTCGTTCTCAAGCATCTTACTTAGGCTTCCGGTAATTTTGATGGCTCACCCAGCTAGCACAGCAATAAAAGATGGTATCCATTATTTTTCAGTGATCCTTGCAACTGGTTTTCTTGGGGGAAGCCGGGGGGGCTGCTCCTCCTGGGGCGTGGGGAAGCGGCGAGGGTGAGGCTGGTGATTCGGCAGCGTGCAGGGCGGTTCTGGCTCCGCGCTTGGCTGGTGAAACGCCGTGGAGTGTCCCATGTGAGGCATGGGCAAGAAAACACAGCTACGAGCCAAGCTCTTCTGGTTGTGTTGTAGCTGTTCCCGTAAAAACAAGCCTAAGCTTTCCTGTGTAAGCACCAATCAAGCAGAACACAAGATTTTCAGTGGCTGTTTTTAGGTAAAGCCATAAGGGTATTTTAAAAGTATAAATAACCAAAATCACAACGAAAGCTGACAGACTATAAGCTTTAGAGAATCCTGTTGGGTTTGGGGTGTTTTGTTTTAGGTAGGTAGACTGATACAATAAACAGTTAAATAACTATGTTATAATACAACATTAAAAAATATCAAATCAGTTGTGTAAGAAAGAGGCCAACTTTTAAACTGTCTTAAACATGAAATTTTGAAAAAAGGAAGCAAACGGTTGTACTGAAGTCTGAAATGTAATACAAGTAGTTTATGTATTTTGCAGCTCACAGTTGTAAACAGCAGTAAACATTTTTCAGCTGGCTAAACTGTTGTGGTGTATCACATCTCAAAAAAAAAACCAAACAAAAAAAAAATGGAAAACCAACAAAAACTCAGAAGTTGCATTTGGCACACGTATGTCTCATTTAGTCCAAAAGTCTGTGGTTAAAGATTACCCAAATATGTAGCAAGTAATCTCTGTTTGTCTGCCTGGATAAATATGGCTTTCATTGGTTTCCATCTCTTTGGTAATTTTTGCAGTCTGGCTTCCCTTTTTAGCAGCTGCCCTGCTCATTATTTGGTTTTGATCATATCTAATTGTGGGTGACATTCAAGACTGGGGTGTAGCGTTTTTCATCCTTACCCTTCTTGGAAAAATACTGGTTAATCTGTCAGTCAGTTTTACTGCAGTTTTATAAATGTTTTCGATGTACAGCTTTAAAATAAAAGTATAGACAAAATAGAAGATACAATAATTTTAATTTTTTTTTAAATAAAAAAAAAAAAAGGTTTATAGTGCAGACAGGCTACCTAAAATTTAACCATTTTGATGAGAGACTAAGCAATGAACCTGAACACAAAGATTCCAGGTCTTTGGTTTAGTTCCTTCTCTCCTCTCTGGAGAGGACAGAGAGAGAACAGTTTAGTGAATAAACCAAACAAAATAAATTACCAAACACAGTTCTGCACACTTTTTCACAATTTGGGAATTAAAAGAATGTAATTCCAATAGATTTTGGACTCTAAAAGAGCAATAAGATATACATGCACCCTATAAAACATGGATCAAATATTATGGAATTTGGAAAATAAAATGTTGCTTTAAGTCATTTTATGAGTGTCAACTTTTTGAAATTTGTTATAAAAGTAGGAGGTAAAAATGTGTTAATTTTACAGAAGTACACATAAGTAAGGTTGGTTGTGTAACTAAATCCGTGTTGTTACTCTTTTTCCCTCACCTTGCAGATGAAGAGAAAGTTGGACCATGGCTCCGAGGTCCGTTCTTTCTCTCTGGGAAAGAAACCCTGCAAAGTCTCAGAATACACAAGGTAATTAAATGCAATGACAGATCACTGGATCCTGATTCCTGCATATATCCTGTCTTTCCAATTGCTGAGCCTGATTAATTAAGCTCCTCTTAATGTTAAAACACTGTAAAGCAGAGAAGAGGTGGTATCAGCATTTGTCTATTGCTTTGCTAATTTAAATTACGTGAACTGAAGATGAGTTTTAATGAAGTAGCCAGACTTGCATTTCTTTAGTTGAGGTTTGTGTTTCATTCTAAATATAGCATGCCCATTTACTTAAGAGACTTTTTGAGGACTGGAGCATTCTTGGGAATAAAGTCAATCAGATTTTAAAAAGGGACATAACGATAAACCCTAAGACTATTAAAATTGTGATCAAATGTATCACTTTGCTATGGTAACAGGAATGAGAGAATGGAAATTCATGTAGGCAGAGCAGACCATCTGATCCTAACAGGAACACGGGCATACTTGCTGTCCACAGTGTGAGAGTATTACGGGTTCTGGTCCTCTTCCCTGCTACTGCTGTGTGGTACCAGGAAGCACAAATCCCTGCTGCTGTCCCCCAGGTGCTTCCTGGGGTAAAGCACTCCTATCCATGGGCAGCAGCAGCAGCAGCAGCACAGGGCTGTGGGTGCACGCCTTACAACTGCATTCTTACTATGTAGTTGCCATAACAATTGTGCTTGGATGTCACACTGCTTCCCATCCTGTTTGAATTTACACTGTTTTACGTTTTTTTCCCCACTATAAGCATCGCCCCCTCCCATGAGCGTTGCATTTGCCTCCCAAGGCTCTCTGGAAATGGCACTTCTTTTGAACACACTATGGTGGTGTTCAGTCACTGATGGCTCTTTCAAAGTAGTTTGTATTTTATTTCTCTTCCTCTAAGAGGTTTATCAGGTGATGAGTGAAAAGTTAGGCAGCAGCTTAGCTTTTCAGATGTGTAAATGCTGCAGCAGAGTAAAGGAGGTGATGTGTGGCTGCTGAGAGGCACTTGTTGCAGCTTCCACACCCCTCCAAGCCTGCAGGTGGTATCTTCTGATTTCTGAGTCAGTCTAATGGAAGGACTCTCTTGTTGGCCACCTTTTCTTCAAGTGACATGCTGGGAGTTTTCTGCACTCCCAGAAGAGTAAACAGTTCAGCAACAAAGAAAGTACGCTTTTTTGTCGAGTGTGTCTGTCAGATTCAGAGGAACTGCTGGACTTGTCGAGCTTCTGAGAGACCTGACTCGTTGTTTCAGGGGAATGAAAACATAGAGGAAAAATAAAGCACGAACAAGTATCTTGTGGTTTAATCTCAGGTCAAAGGAAAGAAGCTTTTAGATCTTTTAGATCCTGTTTTGAATAACTGTTTTTGACTGAGAGCCAGTTTACAGCAGAAGAAAGTGAAGTGTAACTGTTCTGCTGAGGCAAGTTCAAGACTACATACTGCTCAGCACCAATAAAAGCTAATTTCAAGTGCCTTATTTTGGACCTTGAATGATAGATAGGCCTTGTGCTGGATCTCTGTGCAGATGATTAGAATGACTAAGCTGTAAAATCACATTTTTATTTTAAAAATACTTTTAACGGACATTATTTGTATTTTGAGTAGTTATTGGCATAAAAGAATCCTTAAATAACATTTGATCCTCCTGTCTTAAACTCTTTGATTTGGTTTTATCTAGATAATATATAGCAAATTATGCAGTTCTTGTGCCTGCTTGTTTCCATTTTCCCTAGGATCAGGCACTCTAAAATTGACCAGCTGATGAACTTTGTATGCTTGTAACAGGTAAAGTCAGTAAACAAATGCCATTAAGAGGATCCTTCATCTCTGAAACAGTATTTTCATACTAGCTTCTGTTTCTGTTATTACTCAGCAAAATGAACAGTTAAAAATAGGCCTGCTCGAACCAATCTTTACTTTTCTTGACCAGTTTGTGTAAATGTTAGGACATGCTATGATTGTCCTTCAGAATAAGGAAGAGTAGAGTGAAGTATTTGTAGAGCATAATGAGGTAAATATTAAAATGAACTTGCCTTGCATCATTTAAAACTATTCCTGTAGCCACTGAAAAATCAGTAAACCCTCTAAGCTCATGCCTACTAAAAAGCTGGGTTTATCCTACGAAAAAGCAGAGGGTTTTTTGGAGTCTCACACTGTATTTAAAGTGTTCATGCTTGTGCAAATACTACTGGGGTTCCATATTTCCTGCTAGGGTATACAGCTTTGATATTCTGTGAACGAAGTACTTTACATTATGTAAAAAAAGCAAAAAACAAAAAAAAGCCAAACCCAAAAACGAAAAAAACAACCAACCAGCCAACCAACCAAAAAAAAACCAAACCAGAAAACACTGTCAGCTGTATTTCTTTAGACTCCCACAATAGTAGCTTAATCCCAGCTCTTTTAAAAGCTCCATTCCGTATGAATGAGCTGGTTTTTAACATGTCAGAGTGAAAAAAATCAAACTGTGATTCAGAGAGCACCTTTGGCTCCTTTTCCCTTTTCACTTCCCACCCTCTCCTTAATTCCTGTGTCATTCCATCAACACACAAACTTTAAAAGACTGTATAGAGTATTTCCAAGCCCAATTCCAGACAGCTAAGTCACTAGAAGTGTTTGATATTACTAGCTCTTTGTCAACAAAATATATTAAAACCTAAAAATAGATATTTTTTTCCTTGCTGTTTGGAGATGAAGCAGCACTAGCACATTTCACATACAGGTGGAACTCCGAGATCTGGCTTCCTGCATCCCCCATCAGAAGGCACCGGTGTAGCCCAGAAGGAAAGGAAATACTCTAGCAAGGAAAGGAATGTGTGAACCTGTATTATACACATAACTTGCTGGCCAGTTAACCAGCAAGAGTTAAGGGAGATAGTTTTTCGCCTTGAAATGTGATCCCTATTTCTGCCCTAGCTGGAGGGCTAGCACTGCAGTGCTAGAAGCAGATTTATCCAAGTGAGGAACTGACCTCTTGAGTGGCCAGCAGAGCAATTCTTCACATTACCGCTTTTGCATGAAGCTAGAGAATTTAAGTACTAGTTGCAAATTACGTGCTAGATCTTTTTGTTCTCTTGTGAATTTTCCTTGATGTTTTACATCTGGCTGTCACTTTTCATTTGTATGGCAGTACCACGGGGCTGGTGCCATGTTCCGCCACGCCGACCACGTTTGGGGACCTGCGGGCAGCCAACGGCCAGGGACAGCAGCGGCGCCGCATCACGTCCGTGCAGCCACCGTCGGGCCTCCAGGAGTGGCTGAAAATGTTTCAGGTAACCATGAAACTTGCAGAAACTACCATCTGAAGCAGCTCTGCCTCCATGGTTTATGTAAGGGAGTGTTTCAGTAGAGTTGGTCCTCCTTATACATCCCAGAATGTCTCTGCCATGGATTTCGTGTTCTCTTGCAGTAACAAACGGGCATCAACTCTTCATCAACTCAAAGGAATACTTGCTCCCTCTTTCAGCAAAAAGTAACAGCTTTAACTGGTTTCTTAATAATATAATCCTTCCTGTTTAATGCTTTGACATTTTCTGCAACGTGTAAGGGCTACCTGCAGGGCCTCAAGCCATTTTTGCTTGAGACTAGTAAGCTTTGGTGCATGGTTTCCTTCAGCGCAGTTATAGCACTAGATTCATCACAAGCCTGGTGTGTTCTAAGAATAGAAAGAAAAGTTTATCAAAAAGAGATTAAAAGGAAGCTCAGTATATTTTTACTGATCTCTGTGTACTGAACGTGTCAGCCAGCACATGTGTATACAGCTGAACGGAGGGAAGGAAGGAAGAGGCTTCTTGTATCTTTTAAAATGCCCTCAGCAACACCTGAAAATTACATATCTGGACAAGAAAAAAGATGTGAAGGACAATGTATGGACCTCTTGCACAGGTTGAAACTGAAATCTGCCTGGACGCCAGTCAGGGAGCACCTGAGCCAATTTTGTGTATGTTAATACAAGCATAGTTTGAGGCAGACTTCTGCTTCTGGTCCACAACCTGTACCATGGAGATCTTGACATTTTGCTCTGTATTTTCAAGAAGCAGGGTTGAGTCTTAGTCATTGATTTGAAAAATGGAAATATTATGTCTTCCTATCTTGATTAATAAACCGTTCCTTCTAAAAGCGTTTTCAAAAGGAGCAACTAACAAATATAGGCATTGTTTCAATTACTGTAACAGGCAAAGATAAAAGAACAATATTGTAGATACAGGTATCTATCATACAATTTTGCAGGCAGAAGTGTGCTTTTGGCTTGATTCATGCTGCCACGTAATACCATTGATCTCAATCACTGTCAGTTCTGAACATTAAAATAATAATGTAGAACCTCTTTCCTCTCTTTTTTAACACATTTATGATCTGCTTAAACCAGTGGAAGCTTGAAATTAAGATTCTTGTACACATCATTCAGTTTCTTAAAAATATTCACATTTAATTACTGTAGTGTATCTTTTTTGAGACTGTTCATAGAAATGTGCCTTTTCAACCCCTAAGAATCATATTTGAATGGTACTACGTGTGTATATGTATGTATATGTATATATATATACATATATATAGTAATATAATACTAGATTGTACTTTTACATTTTATAATGTTAAAACATTTGTACCAACAAAAGCTATTTTGTTACTGTCAATATGTAACATATTTTTACCTAAGACTGATAGTTAGTGATAGTTACATATTTTTGAAAAAGATTAGGACAGGCTGAAGTGTTTGAGAGAGTGGTGCAGACACTCATGACAGTAAGAGCAATGCTATTGATGTTTGGTTAGGATAAGCAGTCTATAAGCCTGTGAAAATTTTGCCTTTGTAGACAAATGTGTACAGTGTGTAATGTAGAAAACATGTTTAAATACATATATATTTAAATACTTTCAACTTGTCAAAATACTTAGTTGCAGTACTAAATGCCTAAATGTTGATCTATACTATTGAGAGAGAGAGGGAGGCCTCTCTCTCCTAACTGGAGATCATTGAGCTGCACTTATTGATCACATCTGTCACTGGTAGTTTTTATTGTATTCACAAAAGGGAGTCCCTTACTTTTGAATGAAAAGCTTTCAGAGTCACATAGCTCTATCTCAGTGTTACATCTGCTTGCCCCCTCATTTCTATGTGCTTATTTTTCACGTAAGTTTTATGAAAAGGGTAAGTCTTAAACAACCAAATGATGAAAGCACATTCATAGGGGAGCTAGCTCTGTCCAAAGGGCAGGATTAAATGGCACATGCAGCATCATTCTTGCAATACAAAGTTCTGCCTGTAGAGAAACAGGAATGAGAGAGCTTTCTTCCTGTCCTGTGTACTTGCCAGGCCAGCTTAATAGCTCTCTCATTTTATATGAAAATATATTTCCAATTAATTTTAAAGCTGAATTTCTAGATGCATGTTAGGGGGACATATGTACTGTTTCAGGTAAAACCATTCTTTGGCATAGAAGCTGGCAGTGGCCAGTGATGCTTGGCTATTTTGAGGACTCTCACCTTCAGTCCTTCTCCTTTGTTATCTTTTCAGATAAAATCAAGACCACTCTGCAAATATTAAGAAAACTTAAGATAGTCTATAAGAGTTTTTTTTTAAATTTACTTTTTATATATTCCTGTTGTTATAACTTCCTGTTGTTATGTTTTTTAGTTGATCAAAGCCTTTTATTTTGAAAGTAACAAAATAATGCAGAAGGGAGAAACAGTTGTGTAGTTGCACTATCCCTTTAAAAATAAAGTTGTATATGGATTTCAATGAAGTCTGGAAAGAAGAATAGAAAGGCATTTTATTACATTCAAACCAGTTAATTTCTTAAAGGCCTATTTATTTTTTCTGGTTTGCAGTGGCTCTTGACTTCAGGTCTTTTTTAAATCCACTCTAAGAGTTTTTAAAACCCAGTGCCCAAGTGTGTTTACAAAATTTATTTCTTTAAAAGAAGTTTTAAATCACCAAACTGCTTGCCATAAGAAAAAAAAGTCAGCTGGATGCCAAGTTCAGTCAGAGTTGGTATTTGCTTTAAAATATTAAACTTGCCATTCTTCCTACTTCATATACTTAGGTTGTTGGTTTTTTTTTTATTTAAGTAATTCATTTAAAAATGGCATTTTCATTGAAAATTGATTTTAAAAAGTTGTTCCATACGCACTAATATAGACACTCACTTGGAATAGCTAGTGAATGCTATCATTTTACCTGCAACTGGAAGCATTTTTTTTTCACAGCAGTTTAGATAGTGTCCAAAATGCTTTTGCCGTATCTGGCCGGCAAGAGCACTATTCCTTTTTTTTTTTTTTTTCCCATAAATAGTTGGCTTAGTCACCTAAATTCAAATTGCTTACCACTCTCCATTCCAGAGATGCTCAGGAATGAATACATGTACAATTGAGTAGTCCACCTCTGATGTGAAGCAGGCAGTAAAGATTGTACCATAATTGTACCAGCACTGCAGCATTTTCTGCTCTGTGTCTGGTGGTGGGACTGGGTCAAGGGTTGGAGTTTCTGTGCAAGCCCTACACAGCTCTGGAGAGATTGGCACTACAGCTTCGTGCCCCTCTGGGCTGTGTCACCATTCCTGGTTTGTTTCAGAGGAGTCCTGCAGACTTGCAGCAGGACTTCTGCCCGCCCCTGCTTATTTCCCTTTGGTATGGCTCTCATGGCAGTTTTGTTCCATACAAGTCCAACTGGTTTCAGGAGAAACTCTACATCGTCCAGCTTCTAGCAGGGCTGCAGTGTCTGAGCCAGTGACAGCTCCTCCAGACAAGGTGCATCACATGTGCTGCAAATGTTCGGCCCAGGAGACCGGACTGGGGACGGGGACTCGGATATGGGTTAATGAGGGGACTTCAGCACCAGCTGCTCCTGAATCCCTCCTGGTGTGACAAACTACTTGCTGAACAGCTCTACAGCTGTAGATGGTGTTCCTTTCAGTGCTTATCTGCTATTTTTATCCAGAATGAGGTACCCTCGAGGTGGGGGATGGCAGGGTTTTTGATAACTGATCCAAGAGCTGGACAGAAGCTGGCAGAAGAAGAGCCCTTCTGCAGGTCTCAGTAACGACAGACCTCTATTAACAGAACTTAGTAATGGAGAACAGCACTCTGAAGTTAAACTCTTTTAAATAGATTGTCCTTAATATACCTATTGTAGCAAAAGGATATAATTGCTACAAGCTGTAATTGTACAAATTGAAGGTAGCAGATGAGAATGGAGCAATAGAAGAGTGCAGGTCATGGAAGAGTAGAGGTGCAGAAACAGATGATGATAAAAAAACAGGTGGCAGGTCAGACAGAAGGTATGAGGTGGAAGTCGTAGAAGCAACAAAGATGTTGTTTATATTGGTTGTAAGAAAGGGAAGACATTTACCCAGAGTAACAAAGGGGGAAAAGAAGGGATAGTTTTCAGTTAGGTAGTGCCATCATTGCAGCAGCTGCTTTACTGGATGAGGAAATGGTATGAACAGCCAAAAGGCTTTGGCTGACAAATCAACACCTTCCTGAAGAAATAGGAGGAAAGAGGGAGTATGCTTCTTTAGGATGCTGAAGTCATTCCAAGAGCAGTGTCCGTGGGCCCTGCTGGCTTCCCAAGGGCTATGTGAATAAATCCTGGAGTTACCTTTTCTAAGGGAACCCCTGCCCATAATAAACGCTTTAGTTTAATTTTACATTAAAATTAAACTTCAGTTTTGAAGACGAAGAAAGCAAAGGAAGACAATTAAGCAAAAGTATTTTAAAGTATATTCTTTACACGGGTCTTAAATTTGAAACAGAATTGCCTGGTAGAAATCCAAGGTGTCTGGTCACAATGCCACCTGTCTCAAAAGTCTCTGGTCATCTACAAGGTTTGAAACTTTGCAAACTCTTCGGCACACAGTAACTTTTTCTTTCCCTCCTGCAATGTTTGTTCAACACAGAAATGTGTTGTTTCTCATCCAAGCCACAAAGTTACTCCTTATCCCCTCTGCCTAATGAGACACCTCCAGTTTTCTTACAAATGCTTCAAGCTACAGGGCCCAGAAACAGAATTTACTCGTCTTGTCTTCATTAATGCAAACAGTTGTGTTCATCTGGCAATGCTTCCTCCCAATTTTCCATGCCAGACATTTCCCTCAGAGACCCCTTACTGACTGTAGCTGGAGGTTTGTGTCCTGAAGTGAAAGACTGAGGGGACAATGTCCTGGAGACAACATTTTGTAGCAGTTGATTGCTTAAGAAGATCGTAGGAAGCTGCCTGTACCCATCCCCTAATGATGACAGACAGATAAAAGAGGGTTCTGCTTTTAGTCATTAGCAACCCTTTCCCATTCTTGAATCTTTTTTTTCTCTGTCCAGATCTGTATTAAGTTTTAAAGATCAACAAAGTGTAAGAGAGTTACAGATTAAGATAGCATACAGCATACATTATTAATCAATAACATGTTGGTAACTGCTAGCAACATTTGCCACAGCAGCAAACAATGCTCTTCAGATAGAATTGTTCTAATTCAGTAAATGTAGCTGCTTATAAATTAAGAGTAGACTGACCTTGGAAATTTATATTATAAGGAAGTAGCACAAGTATTACTTTCCCTCTTTTTAATTCTCCTAAATTCAAACACAGCTGACAGATGACATTAAGGACTGCAAACGTTTGTTCCTAACATCAGCTAAGCTGTGGGTTAATGAAACAAGCAGCAGTTGGAAAGTTGGTGAGATAAACAGTTCTTCAGTGCATGATTTATGGAGAACTGTGCTGTGATGCAAATGTTTCTGTTGAAAGAAATTTATAATAAAAGCTGTTTACAACAGCACTGCTGCAACTTTGGCTGAGACAGTCTTGTTTCTTTTCAATATTCTGAGGTATTGGGTAAGAGATGTGGCAACCCTCATCTCCCCTGGTGACACTGCATACACACAGGTGGATGGGGAATGTTTTCCTGCCAGCTTAAACCATTTTACCAATTGCCCACAGTGTGTGGAAAGGCTCAGGTCAGGAGCTTCCTCCTCCATTAGGGTAGGCTGTCCAGTAGCTGGCACACATTTGATGCAGGGCAAGGGCATGGCAGTGGGGCGAGGAGCTGCTGTGCACGGCTGCTCCCACAGAGTCCCAGAGAGTGCTCGCTCTGTAATGGAGCCACCTCCACTGCCCTCAGGGACTCGGGTCACCTGAAAGTCCCCAAGGCCATCCTTTGGGTAAATGATACTTCTACTGACATTTCAAGTGTTTTGATGTTTTAATTAGAGAGAAATGATGTAACATGGGGATCGTTCTATGTCGAGTAAAGCTGGGTATTTATGTGCTTTGTATTCATTTTCAGAAATTCCATCTTCTTCTTACCTGATTTTTCTGATGAAACTGCTCAGTACACAAACATTGTAGTATTGTGGAGACCAGAGTGAATTGTCAGAGTCAAAGTCAGGGAACAGAAGTTTAGAACATGAGTAGTAAAGATCCTGAGATACATGGCAGATTAATACAGAAATCTAAATTGTAAGGTATCTTGCCCTGGTTTTTTTAAAGTTTCAGTTAGCCTCTTATGGTAACTGTAATATCATTTGTATGTGCTAATTTAGTTGTAAATGTCACTCTAGAAGACATTCGAGAATAGGAATGTGAATCTGCTCTCAAAAACTGTGATGTCTCGTTTTCTCTCTAAGGCTTTATTTGTGCTCTAATTCTGCTGCTAAGTCAGCTAGCAGTAGCTGTTATTTTTTCCTGTAATTTTTTTTTCCTTGAAATTGTTTTCACATAACGAATCAAAGCTCTTTGATGGGCACAGTTGAGTTTAAGGCATGATTTTTAGATCCTCAGTATATTAAGTTACTAATTTTTTTTCCTACAAATGATGCACCTAATCTGCTATGCTCCCAATTGAGTGCCTTATTAAAATCTTCAAATTTTATAGCACCCATTAGTAAAAATGTGGAGTAAGAAAATTACCAATCAAAATTCCCTGTTTATTCAAGTGTGAATTGATACTTACAAAATATGCTTTGGTTTATAGCCAGGATTCTGAAATTACAACACCGTCACTTAGGGACACTGTAGAAATAAGCAGACAGTAAGCTAATGGACTTTTCAAGAAAGTTTTTTACTTTCCCCTTATTTCAAGATTCTGGTCTACTAGATGAAGCATAAAGGTTAAAAGCTGTCATCTCACTTGAATGCACAGTAGTGAAAGGGAGTTCATTCTATTGCAAACCCTCCGTTGTCTGTAGCATGTGTGTAGATTTCATCAACTTCAAAAGAAGCTCAATTAATTCAATTATTATTACTAAATATTATTATCTATTTAATTGCCAGTCTGTATGTGTGCGTATAACAAATCCTTTCTTAGCTTATGAATTAGTGTAGTAATTTTGAATATTTTGTGTTGATTAACTCCTCATTTTTGTGTCATTAGCATGAGCATTTATCTCCTGGCTTTTTATATGCTTGTATATAGTTTGATGAGGAAACTTAATTTGCCGTACTGGCACAGCAGTGGCACTTACTGACATAAACCAAACCAGTTTGTTAAACTAAGCTCACTGGTTCTTTCTTCTTCTTCCCTTGCAGAGCTGGAGCGGACCAGAGAAGTTACTTGCTTTAGATGAACTCATTGATAGTTGTGAACCAACACAAGTAAAACACATGATGCAAGTGATAGAGCCCCAGTTTCAAAGAGACTTCATTTCCTTGCTCCCAAAAGAGGTGAGAATTCTGGCATAATATTGGATTATGAAGTGCATTGGCTGCCATCATTAGAAAACTTCTGTGCTAATTTTGCCAACGTAGTGATGGAAACTCATGTTAGAGGTTCACAGTTTGGAACACTGCCATAACATGGCTACTGTAATTTCAGGTTGACATATCTCTATCTCTTGAGAGCATTGAGATACTTGGAAATACAGATGACCCCTTTAAACAAAATCCCAAAAGCTCTAAAAATATCTCTGTATCTTAATTGGGCCAATTGAGCTTTTTTTGGGAACTAATTCTGTTAGGGCAAACATACACAAAAATTTTCCTCTGGATGTAAGACCTCTCTGCCCATTATTCTGTGAGTGTAAGCATTATTTTTAATGCTGTATGTCGTGCTTTATTAATGTTACTTTTGAATTCATTTTAGACAAACGGAACTCTAAAATCTCTACCAAATAAACCAAAAGTAGACCCAGAAAAGCACTTCTTAGTAAGGATCAAGCCAAACTGTAATTAAGCAGACACCTTACAGTAAATCCTTCACTGAAAATCAGATCATGTTGTATCTAGTTAAAGAGAAACTGAGATTTAGATTTCGGTGTGTGTAACTAAATCCTGTCCACACAAGACTAATTTGTGATGTCATCACAACTAGACATGAGGATGGATGTGCAAGGTTATAAACAGCTTGCTGCAGTTATTGAATAAATGTATTTTAGTTGACTTATAAATAGTACTTCTCACCTTGATTGATTTTAGGGGGTTGAGTCTCAGATCCTAACACTTTGCAAAGCAAGTTCTTTTAAGTTATTCTGGCGTTTGTATTTGGTTGCTATGTTTGACATGGTTTTATTACCTGAAGACAGTTTCGTGTCTCTGTTCTTTGACACTCTTTTCTGGCATATATCCTATTTTTGAATACTTGCATGTACAAAACCCTTCTTTCCTTTACTACACTGTCATATCTTCACAAGTCTGGAAGTGTCACAGCCTTCCCTTGCTGACTGGCATTTGTAAGGGTTGGAATCAATTTATGCAGCAAGTGTTAACTTAGTACACAGGACACGAGATTAGTATTTAGAGAAGTAATTCCTGTGACAGCCTTCTCAGGGAGTGGAAAGGACACTGAGGGAGGAGAAGAATTCAGTAGCACAAGAGTTCAGCATGGTTGCCATGTTTCTAGAGAAGCTGCCCAAAGCATCAGACGCAGGGGAAGGCAACAAGACTTTATATTTTGAAGAGACAGAAGATACTTTGCCACTTCTGCATCTATTCAGTCTGGAAATTTAACAGAATTGATAACAGTAACTCAGAGATCAGTTTTCTTTGCATGGTTTTGTGGCAGTACTTATTGAAGTACAACCAGTGATCTAGTTACACTGTAACTAAAGATCATGTTGTAATTTCAGTTTTCACGATTTCTTCACAGAAAAAATACAGTACTTAGCAGTAAAACTTCCTCACTTAGGTTACTTGACTCCCTTGTAAACTACTAATTTTTAATTTGTTTATTTCTAGTGAGTTTCCTGCCTCTTGAAACCAGAATATTGTAATGTGTAGCTTCATGACAGGCTGACTTGACCGGTGAAGTTGGCTTGAATAATTCTTGCTTCCTAAGCCCGAGTCACTGTCACCAAAATTAACCGAGTTAAAAAAAGCCGTGGAGCTGCCTCCACCTTCTCCTCTGCTGTGCCTCTCCCAGATCTGCTCAGCAGGGCTGTCCCCAGCTGCTGAGTGCTGCCTGCTGAGCGTGGGGGCACGAGCGACTTGTTGGGGTCAGCAATTCCACGGAGAGGCTTCCCTAGCAAAGCCAGCACCCTGTGAAAACACAGTCCCCTGCCTTGTCACCCCACATTAACATCTCTGGTTATCTCCATTGCTGCCAGATGCAATGCACTGATTTTATTACCAAACCAGAACAGGAAGATGATGGGACGGGAGGGCTTTGCTTCAAAACCATTGTCTGCAATGCAAAGACTGTAACTTAAAAGCTAAATAACCATGGAAATGTTTGTTTCCTCCCGAGAAAACAGCAGTCAAACAGTTAATATAAATACTCTTGTTTTCCTCCTGAGACTTGAGAAATAATTATTCAAATTATTTAGTTATGAAAATCAGATCAAGAAACCAGAGTTTTGCTGAAATCAGCCATAGAAATGTTGTTGGTTCTGTGTAAGTGAAGAAAATGGCAAGGGACTTACTTTTGGGTATTATTAACACTTAACAGAAAGTCATCCTAAATCCAGTTTAATCAAAGGTCAGATCTTTGCTACCTGAAATTTTCTTATAACTAGATCCATGAGCTGAGACAAAGGGATGTCATCTTTTATCCACTGCTAATCCTAAAGTCAGCTGCAGGCTCTGTTGACCATTGGTGACTATTTAGATAAACGTAGTCTAAAATAAATGTTGCCCATATTTAACCTGGTTTGGAATCAGTTGGCTCATAGGTTTAATTAACACCAGCTTAGCAAAATGTCTGTGTCTGTATAGATAGGACAAGTAATATTTAAACAAACTGCTGTCAACTGAGGAACATTCAGCAAAAAATGGAAAGGGTCTGTCTCATGTTTGAGTTTTGTCACATGCAAGTCTATATTATCCGTGTTAGAAAACAACACTTCTTCAATAATTTCACTTGCCAGGAATGAAGACAGAAAGTCTAAAAGGACAAGTACATTTGTTGCTCCTGTAATAGAGAGCTTTACACCAGATCCCAAATGCTGACTCCCTGAGTAAGGAGAGAAGAAGGTTCTTCAGGTTTTTGACCTGGGGTGCCTACAGGATCTAACTCATCATTTATGGCACAGATCCCTCAAATGTGGAGTCCTGTGTGCTCCCCATGAGCTGCAGGTGATGACTTGCAAACAAGGTGTGTGTGCAACCAAAATGCAAACAATTGTACCATTCTGAATTTTTATTTCCTGCTCAGTCACTGGCTTGTCTGGATTACTAAAAGTAAATGTTTCTCACAAAATAAAGTAAAAAATCTGCTGAGTTCAACAGTGTGCAGTTATGACTTCCTCAGTAAATTTCAGTCTTTGCTGCTTTGAAAGGCAGATTCTGCATGCATCCATCCGTCTATCTATCTATCTGTCTGTCTGTCTATCTATCTATCTATCTATCTATCTATCTATCTATCTGTCTATCTATCTATCTATCTATCTATCTATCTCATAACTTCAGCTAAAAATTTAATTGAAAGTCCTAAACAAAATAACAACAAGCAGAAGTAAAAGTGGGTGATCTGATTTCCTTGACAGCTTCTGCATCCTGTTAGTTGCTGACAGAGAGCCCACTGTGTGAGCATGTTAGTAGTTCTCTTCATTAATGTTTATCAGTATTGTTCTTTCTGCAGTTTTTAGGGACTCTGTGCATTTCCTGTGACTTTCCTGCATCTTACACTTATTTTCCATGACTAGGGAGTTGCATTGTTGCTGTCAAGTAGAAAAGCTGTACTTGATCATCATGCCCTTAGTGGTAGCTGTCCTTGTGTTTTGGATTGTGATTTATATGCCTCTGATTAAGGCTTCATGGAGATATGGAGATTTTGGGGGCTTTATTGTGGTCACTGTATGGCTTAGCTCAGTCAGACAAGGTCTGAATTTTTCCCAATAAACTTTAGTTTTGTCACATGGAAAAGCTCATCTTCTGTTTACTTTCTGATGTTCATTAGGATTTGCCCTGTGGTTTTGGTAACAAGCTGTACTAAAGTTACATGTCTTGATCCTACTGCATCCCAATCTGTAAAGCTCCTTGTAACTCCACCCAGGAGTGTGTTTGAATTCTCCTCAGAAGATGAGCAATGCCTACACTGCCTTTCCTAGAGCTGCAGAGTGGTTTTGAGCTCTGGGGAATGCAGCATTTCCTTGTTCTGTTTTTGAGCATTCTGAGTGATGTTACTCGTCACAATGTACATCCCCATTTGCTCACATGGTCAGCACCATACTTTTTAGTTCAACTCTCAGAATAACTTTTGGAGCAATTGTTAGCTAAAACAACATAGGCATAATTACTTTGGTAATAATTCTTCTAATGATTCAAAGTAATGTGGCTTACATTTTTTTAAGAAAGTAATAATTATTTCAGCTGACATCTATTTTCTTGCAAATGCAAGAAGAATTTTGTGATATGATCTGTAAAGATTTAGTTACTTATGATGATTGTTATATTTTCAGATGCCCAGAAGAATAAACTGGAGTCTGTTAAGTTTCAGAGATGGTTTAATAATTTATCGTTTCAATTTTCTGTATTTCTGTATCCCTGATGTGTGATAGTAAATGGAGTTATTTCACTTTTCTCTTCAAAAGCAGTGCAGAAAATACACTTTCTTCTTATTTTTTTACAGCTGGCACTGTATGTGCTGTCATTCCTGGAACCCAGGGACCTTCTGCAGGCAGCCCAGACATGTCGTTACTGGAGAATTCTGGCTGAAGATAATCTTCTCTGGAGAGAGAAATGCAAAGAGGAGGGTAAGGCTGAGCAAAATGATGGATGTAATGGTCGAAGTATTGCCATCATGAAAAGTGCCGTTCATTTATGTAATAAGCTTAAAGTTTTATGAAGACAATTCTTGTGACTTCAGATTTAGTGCTAGTTATGCTTTAAGCTACATGTTATGTATCTCTGTTGAAAGCAGGAAATAGAAATAATCCATGGAGTGCTAGAGTTTAGGCTTGAATATCTGGTTTATAAAGTACACCAGTTGCATGTTTTTAGAATACAGTTGGGTTTGCTTTTTGAGGATTGTGTTTCTCCAAAATGTAATCAAAAGAAGTAACAGCTGAGGTGTAAAAATGATAGGAGTATAGCCTGGCAGTTTATAGCATGGAGGAAAAGCTGTTTCAGTAGTTGGTAGAAGGGCTGCTGTAATTTCACATCACTTGTAGGGTAATTAAGGCCGAGATGGCACATGGCCGTGGGAGAAGGTGCTAAAAGGTTTGCTTGGAGAGGGACACACAGTCCATTAGCCACATGGAGATTATCCTGCTCATGCCAATCCAAGAAGATATGGTGCTCCAGCACTGGTATGAATGGGCAAAAAAGGCTCCCATCAAAGCAGCGAGTCTTTTTAGGCTGGGGGAGAGGTGGGTAGAAGAGCACATGCATGTGATCCCAGAGCAGTCTCAGCTTGGACACAGGACCCTGTCCAGACTGCCTTGGAGTATGGAGACAAGGACTTGTGCAGGGTTGAGGCAAAGGCTTCAAAAAACATAATGTCAATTGTAGATGGCTATTTGTGAGGGCACCTAAATTAATTTGTTTTCTTTTGTGATGGAAAGCAGGTGTCTGACCTCCTAAAGCTTCTCCAAAGATTCTCCTCTTAAAAATTTCAGTGAAAAATGTATTAAAAGGACAGAGTGAGAAAAAAGGAGAAGGTTGAGAGGGGAATGAGCTTACGTTTGTGAGCTTACTAGTAAGAATAAATACATCCAGGCAGGAGAGCACAGGCAAGCAGGCCAGTATTGCAGCCTGCTTAGCCTCAGTGAGCTGCTCAGTAACATGAAGGAGCCCTTAATTCAAGATTGCAGGCAGAGACGGGGCTAAAGGCAGAAGAGTGAAATCCACATACAGGCAAGAGACAAGACTCCTGCCAGTAATGAAATGCAGTGGGGAGAGGAGCTGCATAGAAAAGAGAGCTGGGTGAGAGAATTGTAAAAAAAGCTGTATGTGTAGTAGCAAGGCTAAAACAAAGCACTGCTGCTTAAGTATCAAGTCAGAAAGAGCATAGCTATACTTAAATTCCAGCCAAGAGAGGACAATGCCAAAAGCACTCAGCCTTTCAGATCAAGAAAGTAATTAAAAGCTCAGTAATACCAGGAGTCACAGTGAACGTAAAGGTAATGAAGATGGGTGACCAGAGTGGAGAACCACAGACAGAAAGGTTGACTTCTTGAACTGTTCCAGAATAAGCATGTAAGTGGTTAAGGAGGTTTTTGGACAATACCCATTTGTAAAAGGCAATATTCTGCTGCATTGCCTCGGAAAGGGCTATCCAAACCCAAGCTAGGAGGTTGCCAGCTAGGAATGATGAACTAGAGCATTTTCAGTTGTGATTATGGTAATGATTATGCTGAACTGACAAGGACAGACAGAGTATAAATCTCTGAGGAGCAGGGTGGTGTCACTGACACACAAATGTTGGCATGCAGGAGGTTGCTACGTTTCTGCCATATTTTAATGTCAGGGGTCACATTAAAGGTTTGGGAGGGAAAATGTTTTCTGTGGTGGGGTGGCCTCATCTCTTCCCCTCCCCCCCTTTTTTAAATTCCATTTTAGGGATTGATGAACCATTACATATCAAGAGGAGGAAAGTAATAAAGCCAGGCTTTATACACAGTCCGTGGAAAAGCGCCTACATCAGGCAGCACAGGATTGATACCAACTGGCGGCGAGGAGAGCTGAAATCGCCCAAGGTGAGGTTCTGAGCCCTGTGCATGGCGCCGTGAACAAAGCAGGATCAGCTCGTGGCTCGGGTCCTTTCCTTTGGACAAACAAGGCTATCCATGCACAAAAAGCAGTGAATTGCTACAGACAAAAATAATTCATGTTTTAGCTTACCCTGGCTTTAAATTATATTCTGACCACCATTTTGGCAATGTGTTGTGCTTCATACTGCAGAATCCTTTCACTGCTCTTCTAAGAATTTCTGTACAATTTTGTGAATTCTTATAAATATGCTAGTCTCTTTGAGACAGGTAATCATGGAAACTTGATTGGAAATACTTATATTTAAACATACAGACACATATATTGTGTATATATATGTGTATATGTATGTATTGGTAGAACGGGGTCATGTTGCAACATGAAATTACTTCACAACTGTTCTGTGATCAATTAATGCTTTTTAAAAAAATATATTCTTCTAAATTGAGCGGCACGAAACAATAACTTCATTCTGTGTTAAGATTTTTGTGGAGTTTTCTAAATCTTAAAATTATTTTCATGACAATGATATTTATCGTTACATCCTTTCCAATATGAAGATATGAAGCAATATTTCAAACCTTCTGTAAATAAAATAGCAACTCTCTAATCAAACCTGATAATGAACAAGCAGCCAGAAACGTGAAGCAAAACCCATATTTGTGGCTTTTTAAGGTTTTAAGGCAATTTACCTTAATTAAAAATAACGAAATAAAATAAGAACATAAAGAATTCCCATGGAAAACCTATGGCTATATCCTGCTGTTTATTTGGCCGTGACTTATGTACGTCTCTGGCAACGGCTCTGTATTTCTTGCCTTGATATGCCACATCAAGTTATCTTGGAATTATTAAAATTGCAGCCTCTGGCATTACCCAAACGCCATTTCATTTCAATGAACATCTTGGAAAATGCTTGAATATCTTAAATAAAAAATTCTTCATCCTATGTATTCTGCTAAGAATTTTTTTTTCTGTATTGCAGTAAGATATACAGAATTACAGTTTTTCCAAAATCAAGCACTGAAAATCCCACCTCTAAAAAGCAACATTCCAGTCCACATTCCCAGCACATGAAATTGTTGCTTTTGTTTGTATTTAATTGAATTGATGGTTTTCTAGTTTTTGACTTTGGTGCTGCCTGGCATTTAACACAATACAATGCTTGACTAGTAAGGGGAAAAAATAGATGTAGTCAGCCTTGACCACTGAAATACAAACACTCAGCAAACAATCAGCCCATCCTTTTTATTGAAGATTGAAACAAAAGGTAACAGTAACTCAACTGAAAAATAAAGAGATGGAATAACTGCAGAGAAATAGAGCAGTGTCCAGTTACTAATTCAGCCCACTTTTGTTAGTGATTTTTCCTGGTACGTTTTAGGAGGCTTGCAGTAACTGTGGTGTGCCTGCTAAGCAATGCAGCATCACTCCATGGAAGGAGGGAAGCACCTCCTTTGGTCCCAGCTGGCGGTAAATTAGACTTGACACACGGGATTAAGGGGCCTTGTTATTACTGAAGCAACTCTAGCATTTTGTAATTTATGAATCAGAAGGGCGCTTTGTTTCTTCTGTTTCTCTCTAATCTGCTGCATTAAGTTGTGACTGTTGCTTTTATGTTCTTGGTTGCCAGGTGCTCAAGGGCCACGATGACCACGTGATCACGTGCCTGCAGTTCTGCGGGAACCGCATCGTGAGCGGCTCCGACGACAACACGCTCAAAGTGTGGTCAGCAGTGACAGGCAAGGTGAGGTGCTGCCCTGCTGCATTCCTGGGGACATGAGGCACAGGTAGAGCAGTGGCACAGCAAAAATGCTCCTGGGCCATCAGACCGAGCTGCAGGGTGGCCTGTGCTGCCTCTCTGGGGCAGGAATCGGGAGATGGACCCGATGAACGCGTGGGTTGCCTTTTCCCACACAGAAACTCCTCCGGTTCAGAAAAGTCACCTTGATGTGAAATTGCAATGCTGCTCATGTTACCACTGGCATATATCCTTGTTCTCTTGGCAATTCTGCTATTCTTGTGGAGTCATTTGTGACATGGATTTTAAAGAATTTGGACAGAAACATTACTTTATCTTCCTTAAAGCTTAACTTAGGCTGCATTTACCCATTTACTCTGGATCTCCTTTTCTCACTTGTCTTCTAGCATTCTTTCTATTGTTTCCAGGTTTTTGCAATGGAGTGTTCATTTTACTGGCTCAGATTTCAAATACAGTTTGTTTTTCTTTCCAAACTACTATATTGCTGAGCCACAACAAAAAAAAATTAACTTGCTTTAGGTTTAAATATTTCCTATTAAATTAGATCCAGCTCAGGCAGGAATTTAATAAGCTTCAATAATTTAATTCTGGCTTAGAGGAGCAAAACAATATGTGCAATCAAAAAGACAGTACTGAGCATTTCAGTCATGTTAGAACATCACAGCTACTCAGCCCACAGGTTTTTTTTGAGGTGACTGACCGACCAAGGATGTAGAAAAGGCCTTGGGGAAACAGTACTTTTTCATTTTAGACTGGTATTGTGTGCACTTAGCTTGGTTTTAATGGTATAGATAACAACAGGACAGCTGCTGAGGATAACATGTTTAAGATGTAAAAGGTATCCACTTCATAATGTGGAAGCTGAATGTATTCAGCATTTGTCATTGCATGCCCAGAAGATCCTTGAAGGGATTGTTAATCCTACTGTGGGTAAGAATAAAATTAAGAGCCATAGGCAGCCTCGCTCTGCTGCTGTTGGCTTCTCTACAACAAACTGTCTAATGAAGGATCCCATAATGAAATTCACATATATTTTAATTGAAAAGGGCAACCTAAACACAAATGCAAAATACTTTCTTTGTACATACCACACTCCCAAAAGCAAAACGTTCCCTTAAATACATTAAGCACAGTGGCATGACTTAACAATTACTGTTCAGTAATTTTTTGAAAGTAATTACAAAACCTAGTTTGGCCATTTACCCTAAACCTTTAAGAGAGCCATAAATTGTGTCTGAAAGATGGAAGCATGCTGTAGCAGTCCTCATGCTTACTGATGCCGAAGAATTGTTAAAATAAAGAAACCCTAAAGGTTAGTTTGTGCAGATGAACATGACTAAATAATTCCCTTGACAGATGTAAAGCTCAAAATAAGGATTCTGTGTTCTTACTGCTTTAACAGGATGCTTTCTTAAAATATGAGCACATTGGATAAAATAAGAAAAAAAGAACTGTAGAAATGAACATCAGCTATGAACTGAAAAAGATGGATTTGATAGCAGTGAATTAAGCCAGGAGTCAGTAATTGCAGAAGACCAGTTAAAAAATTGTTAAAGAACAGGAACTCTATGTACAACAAAAAAAGCACACCATTTTCAAGGATGCCAGAAAGAGCAGGATATTAACAACAGGAATAACTATACTGTCACTGATGCAGAAAAAATACTTTGGAAGAAAATTCATGTGGTGGAAATACAACATGCAGTGATAATAGAACATTTCAGCAGAAACTACCAAAATTATGGGGTTTTTTATTAGATTTGATCCAAGTCATCTGTATTTGATTTTTTTTTTCCTAAAGTAATCTTTGTCTTAAAATTAGTGCATTTTCCAAAGGTATGATCACAAGCAGAAGATCCAGGATAGGACAGTTAGAAAGCCAAAATGCATCAATGTTTAAATGCAGTAAACTGAAAGACTGGGTATTTAGGATACACTATCTCAGATAAAAAAATATTGGACTGCGTCAAGAGGAGTCAACTGACAGTTAAAGGAAGGCCATGGCAATTAATGCCACTTAGCATTAGATTACAGAAAGAGATCCTCAAACTGCCTTGACCTCTTTTCTCGTGCAGTTACAGGTTTGACTGATAAAAATACTAGTGCAGAAGTAGATGGCTGTGTGCATTGAAAGACTCTATTCCCACGACAGAACTGAAGAAAATAGAATAATGCAAAAATCAACATGGCACATATTTAAATGGGTTAGAAAATGGGTAATTATAGAGATCATGTTGTTAAAGTAAATGCAGAATCTTCATGGAGTATCTTTCTAGAGGAGTCTTGCAAGGATCCTTCCTTGTCTGTGCTAATTAGCATTTATTGCTGCCTGGTGGGAAAGCATATATAGTCATTACTTGTAGGGAAAACAGGCTGGGAGACAGGGACAAGCCATTGTTCCGGGCTGACAGGGGTTTTATAGAAGAAGGTGTGAGCAAACACTGTCTGTACATGGTGAGAAATCATGTCATACATTTGGGATCAGAGAAGGAGGCTGTGCTTATGTAGTGTGGGATTCTCTCCTGGGCAACAAGACAGTCTGAAAAAGGTCTGAAACATGGTTTTGTAGGAGCGATGCTGTAGCTGTGGTTTACAGAGTGCGGTGTTTCTTGGATAAACAAACAGAAGAACACAACAAAAATATATGGTTTATAGATTGGTGGTAAAACTATCAAGTGTGTGCTCTCTCCATTTCTAACACACTTCAAAAAGCTATTGGAAATCCTGCAGTGACTCAGAAAAATGCCAGGAAAATGACTCAGGGCTGCAAAACATGTCCTCGTATTGAGAAATTTGGAAAGACAGCTTAGTTTGTCAAGGGAAAGATTACAAGAAAAAATCCTTATAGCTGAAGTACCAACAATTGAGAGAGAAATTTGATGAGTATTTTTTAAAAAGGGGAATTTTTTTGTTCAGTCAGAAAGAAGTCTCTATGGGTCTTCCAGCTCTTGCTATGAGAGCCAACTCTTACCTCCAAGATTGCATTTTCTTAGAGTTTCCATTCCCCTGTGTCAAAAGGGTCACTAAGGAAACTGTTTCTTTTCAGTGTTTGAGAACACTGGTTGGGCACACAGGAGGAGTGTGGTCATCACAGATGAGGGACAATATCATCATCAGCGGCTCCACAGACAGAACGTTGAAAGTCTGGAACGCTGAGACCGGGGAGTGCATCCACACCTTGTACGGACACACCTCCACCGTGCGCTGCATGCATCTCCACGAGAAAAGGTGAGCCTTTGTGAGAGCTGCAGCCACAGCCCGGCCCGCCGTTTACACCCTTGTGCTCACAGAAAGTGCTCCTCAAACTTGGGGACCTCAGCCAGCAGCCAGTGAAACATAAATCAGCACGAGGGAGGAGATGATTAATAGGAGCAGAAGCATAAGAATACTAAATGAAGAACTGAAAATTGAGTCATGTACTTCAAAAAGTCACAGTCTGCGTTATTTCAAAGCTAATTCTTTGTTACACCATGATCTACTCTCCCACACTGAATGATTTCTTCTTTTGTCAATGCTACAAACTTTTACTCATTTTACCAAATAACCTTCAAAGTATTATCACTGCAGTATTTTATTTAAGTGATTGTAACATAATTTTTGCAATACTAAACCATGTCTTTATTCAACAACCATTGACCGAGCTCTGTTACTTGGCTGTGGTATGGAGCTGTTGGCAGAGAGATTGTTGGTTGCATTTCTTCTTTTTTGAAGAATGCTGAGGGTTTTTTATATAAATTCCATTAATGTTCATTCCATCTCATTTCTGTTATTGCCTAAAAGACCTTATAGAAGTATAAACCGAAAAAAAAATCAAGCAGAATAACTGTTACTTTACTAAAGGTGAAATTTCTAAAGATCTTTGTTTATTTGTTATACTTAGTCAAGTTATTAAAACAGAATGCCCGTAGCACTGGCTGGAGCTCACCATGTTCATAAGCTTTCATAGGTACATACAACAGTCCTCAGAATTTCTCATGGCATTGTTTTGCTGTTCAGGAGTGAAGTGCCTTTTTAAATACTGATTGCTAATTGTATGAAATGGACAGATCCTGAGGAGGTGAGTAGAGCAAGGAAGAAGAGCACTCCAGTCATTTGAGACCCCATTAAAACGTCACACCAAGCCAGAACCTTGGCGGCTGGTGCACCAGCTCTAGCTAACGTCCCAAATGCAAACTCAGAACCCGTTTGTAGCCCAGTTTGATTGCTGCAGTACTTTTGTGTGCAATGCTAAGCAGAGGAGGGCTGTTGTCGTTGCTGCAGGGTGGTCAGTGGGTCTCGGGACGCCACGCTGCGAGTCTGGGACATAGAGACGGGCCAGTGCTTACACGTTCTGATGGGCCACGTCGCCGCAGTTCGGTGCGTTCAATATGATGGCAGAAGGGTTGTAAGTGGTGCATATGATTTTATGGTCAAAGTGTGGGATCCAGAGACAGAGACCTGTCTGCACACACTGCAAGGGCATACTAACAGAGTCTACTCGTTACAGGTATGTGATTTTTATCTGCTGCTTTAGTTTCCTTAAGTATCATTTAAAGTCAGTTTATTTCATCTTGTTTATTAAGTTGTGGGTACTAGTACAGAATTATACAGACCATAAGAATACAGAGGCATCTGTGATAAACCCCTCTTTTATTTTGTTACACTAGTTATATGTTGTCTTAATTTAGAAACTGAAATTTTTTTAGAGTAGCGTTTTTTTTTTAAAGCCCCCAGTACAATAACACCCAAATCTCTATACCAGCAAGTTACGTTCTTTTGTGGATTGATGGGTTGTTTGATTGAGATTTTTTTTTTCTCAAATCTTGCATGTGTTTTGGAGCTGTGTTTTTGCTTTCCTCGAGAAATACCAAACTTCTTGTTTTAAATAAATCAGAGAACATAGCAATTGACAATGCGCCAAAAACACTATTGGATTAATGTTCTGATTTATGGACATCTGTTTATCCTCATTTTCTAGTCCTGTCTTCCAATCCTAAACTACAATTCATAGTAAGACTGAACCTAAAATTTTAATGATCCTGTGTAAATCTCTAGCCTTCTACTTCCTCTTGTCTGAGTACAGGCCAGATATACAAGTGTGAAGCTTTTTCAGCAGCAGCATGTTAATGTAGGTGCAGGTTATTATGGTGCTGCTTTGTGGCATCTCTCTGTTGCCCACCAGTCACCCACAATCTGGAAAAGATACACACAGACCTCATGTCTTGGGTCTTCTTACCTTTACTAACCCAAAACATCATCTTGTTCATTCATAGAGTCAAAGCATCACTTCCAGGCATTGAAAGGCAAAAGAAATTAATTTCATGCTTGTGCCTGTTCACACCACAATCTGGCAGGACTTGAAAAGGAAATCAACAAAGACAGTTCAAAATTGGGAAATGGCATTCAGCATGTAACTGCTCTGGTTTGTGACTCAGAAAGTGAAGCTCAGTGCTAGAGACATTTTTTCATAAAGTATTTCATATATCCCCCATAATATATTAAATATGAACAAAGTTCCTAATTGGTTTCCTTTCCCAAAAATATGTAGCAAAAGTTATCAAAAACTCCAGCCCTTCTCTTACATTCATATGCTGAGGAGTGTTCTCTAGACAAGCAGGAAGCAAGTTAAAAATGCTTTACTACCTATATCTCAAAAATGTTCTGAGGATTTATTTCATGTGGGGCAGTTTGGGAACAGATGTTATTCTACCTTATTTTCACCACTGGCTCTTGTTTTGGCTTACAAATATGTATGTCTTGCTCTGATACTGTAGTAATAATGGATCAAATAACTGGGTTGTGTTACACATCAATATCTTCTGGGAAGAGGGAAATGGGAAGGGGGTCGGGGAGGGCAAGCTGGAGGCTACAGATGCTTACAGGTTTGGAACAGAAAGATTCTTTAAAACTGCCAGGTGGCTCCTGCCCTTCTGACTGAACTCCCATAAATAGAATGGTCAGATGGAATATGCCAGTCCTCCATGGCAGGTTCTATTATATCTCGATATTTCCCCATGTGTAGACCTAGTATTTTCCAGAGATCCTTATGCAGCATTTGAAGATCACCAGCCGTGCTGAGTTTTCTTACTGTTTCTTATGTGCCTTTGCAGTAACCCACAGATTCCTAAGCTTCATGGATAACTCACTGATCCAAACCATTGTCTGTTTTACTGCAGCACCATTGGCTTCTCTGGATGCCCAGCCTCAAATCTTTCTTTCTGAATATCTTATGAACAGGGAATACAACTAGTTTGTGGGAAAGGGGGTAAAGAATTCTAAATTTGTTACATCAATCAGGTTTAGTTCTTTTCAGGATAGAAAAGTATTCTCTAGTGTTCCCAAGTCTGTTTGGCTACTTTGCACTTCTTTTTATCTGAAGTCAGATTATTTCCCATCCTCTTTTGAAAGCAGGGGACCCAAAACAGGGTCCAGTCAAAGTCTTCCCAATGCTTGCTAGAAGTGAAAAGTTATTTTTTTATGCCTTCCATTTAGATAGCAGAAGGTCCTTTTTTAAAGTATCTTCACCAGGAATGCAGTACAGATAAGCAGTCTGTGTGCCAGTCACTCTCCATTCTTTTGAATCTAAGTGCCATGCCCAACCATGTCTGACTGCAGAGATCTAAGATATTCATTTTCTGCAGATCTTATAAAAAGCAGCAGCCCCAGATAGTCGAGTTCCCTTAACTGGGTTTGTTCCTTGCCTTATCAGGTACCAGTCAGCCCACATGGACAAGTAGTGTCAGATTGCCTTAAATATAACCAAGATTCCTGTCCAACCTTCCTTCTCCCAGGCTGCAGCTGTACCTTCATTCATTCCCTGCCAAGTTCAGATCTTCACACTTTTCACTTGACTTCTACACTCTTTGCCTTTGGTCAGTTTCAGGTGTCACTCAAATCCTAATGAAAAGAGTAAATGCCAGACCTCTCTGAAACTTTCTGGTATCTCTAATAGTACTCTGAACAAAGTAATAGTATCCCTGCCTCAAATTTATCTCACTCACTCTTTGTAAAAATACAAGCAAAACATTTGCTGTTTCACATGGCTTTTTACTCAGTCATGGAAAAAAAAATCATATTGGTTAAGATAATTTTCCCACAAATCTGTGTTTGCTGCTACTTACCACATTACTAAGGGCTTAAAAGTTCCTTGTGGAAATTGGAGTTAGGCTGATTGATCCATAATTCCTCTATCCCATCATCTCCCTCAATAAAGGAAGGAATTGTATTTGCCATCTGAAACTTGTATGTCTTCCATGGATTCTCAAAGATAGCAGCAGATGTCTCTGAGACTGTCTTAAAGAAACTTGCCTTATGTGATTTTGTTCCCCCATTCTAGCAAAAGCTTGTACTCATTTGTCATTGGCATTAGTGCTGTGAGCCTACACTCACATGGCTGAGGACTGAGACACAAAGAAGTTAAATAGCTGGCCTCAATCAGTGTTTCCTTACCACTGAGGATAAATGAGGGGTTTTTGGCTTTCCTCTGGGTGTCGGGTTTTTTTTAGTTTTGTTATGGTTTTGTTTGGGACTTTTCTACACAATAGTGAAATGGCTCTTGCTAGTTTTATCTTGTGTTGTGCCCTGCCTTTCTGGTTTTGTCCCAGTGTGCTCTTTTGTACACATCATTGATCTAGTTTCTACTTTTTGTACAATTCCTTGTGGTTCAGCCAAGTGGGTCCCAGTAATTTACAATACTTCCTATCTTTCTTTCACACAGGACAGTTTGTGTCTTTAGGAAAGTGCCAGCTGTCCTGAACTCTTCTTCCCCTCAGAGAATAGATACATAAAATCCTCATGGGAAGGAAGTCTTGGGTTTTTTAAGTATTCCTTCTTGAAGCCCACTTTTTTTTATTCTACTGCTTTTTCCCTTTTTTGAGAATTCTGGATTCTTATGTCACGGTCACTATGGGTTAAGTTATTTTCCATCTTTCTGTTCTCTAAATGGTCAGTCCTCCTGGTCAAAATAATCTCATATCTTAGCCTGTATGCTTTCCCTACAATAACTGGAAAGCTACACTCCCTTACTGTACACAGTTAGGGTTACAAAGTAACTAAATTCCACATTTTTCAATTACATTTCCTTCCATTTTCTTATGTTGTGACTTTTGTGTAGATGATTCTGGAATAATGTTGTTGTCGTTCTCCTGCTTAAAGTCTCTCTGAGTTGTAAAAAGCAAGGTTGGCTTTTTAACGTTGCCTTTAGGAAAAGTACTTTCTCTTACTGTTGCACACTGCAGGATAGTCAGGATGTGCTGTGTTTAAAGGAGATGTATTGCATTTCAAAGGCCAGTGGCTCAGTCTCTTTTCAAGCCATGTCCCTCAAGAGCACACAAGTCTTCAACAGAAAATTGCACTGACCATGAAGCACCTGCTGTGGTATCAAACATGGCCATCTCTACTGAGTTCTTACTTTGTACTACAGTTTCTGAATATATATAGTATCTAACCTGAATATATATAGTATCTAACCTTGCATTTAGTGAATTAAATGCTTGATAGCCTTCTTTGTAAGGTCCTAATGTAATTGTTTGTAATAGATTTACCTTTCTTGTAGTTTGATGGTATCCATGTGGTGAGTGGATCTCTTGACACTTCCATCCGAGTTTGGGATGTGGAGACAGGCAACTGCATTCATACTCTAACAGGCCACCAGTCACTCACAAGTGGAATGGAACTCAAGGACAATATACTTGTGTCTGGGAATGCTGATTCTACAGTCAAAATCTGGGACATTAAAACAGGACAATGTTTACAGACATTGCAAGGTAAGTTTAAACTACCTTCATGTAAATCAAGCAGCCTACAGTGATCTGTGCTGCAGATTCTACATTAAAAAACTTTAAAATAATTACCGTACAAAGAAACAAGCACTGACCACTTAAAACTTAAATATTTTTCTGATGACAGCTGTGTGATCTTTTTCTGAACTAGAAGAACAAAATGTATTTAATCTAATCTATTCAAATCACTTGCCTATTATGAAAGGCAGATGGTCTGGACTGATAGCAATTTGCTATGGGTGTATTAGCCTAATAAGCCACAGAAATATGTAGGAAATTACATCTCAAAATAGACAGTCCATGTATTTATTTAGGGGTCACTTGAATGTTTCAAAGCCTACAGTTTAATTGGATCAGAAGGCAAAGTACACTGTCTTTTGCAATAAATCAAGAGATGCAAGTGGAAGATGTTTTCTTTATTTCAGTAAGAAGAAAGATTTTTTTTTTTTTCCACTCCAGGCTGACAGTTGCCACTCAGGCATCATGCACACAAATACACAGTTGTGTTTCTCCCCACAAAAGAGCTCTTATATTATTCTCATATATCATATGCAGCAGTGCTGGTTGGAGCAGAAAATTAAATTTCCCTGTAAAGCAAACTCTGCTGTTCTAACATATTTATTTATATGTCAGCATATAACTGTCAGTATTTACTGATGGAGTAATCTCATAATAACACTTCAAAAGGACTTGGAGACAAACTCTTACAGCGGTCACCTCATTGTGTGTGGTTAAGTTCCTTTACATGGATGTCCAAGTGCATGTTTGCCCAGCTGCCAATTCACAGCACAACAAGATCACTGAAACAAAGAAGAAAATTTTTTTATACCTGCCTCCACTTTTTGAAAGCATGGCAAGGCTTCTGCACCTTTTAATGTACGAACCCAGGAATTATAACAGATAGTTCTCTAATAGTTCTCATAGCTGGAAAGAGCTGTATGCAAATAACGAGGTGTTTATCCTAGATGCAGCACTGCCTGATACTGCTGTCTAATTAATTACAAACAGAAATGTTTTTGTTTACTCTTACAGGTCCCAACAAGCATCAGAGTGCTGTGACCTGTTTACAGTTCAACAAGAACTTTGTAATTACCAGCTCAGACGATGGGACTGTAAAACTTTGGGACTTGAAAACGGGTGAATTTATCCGAAACCTAGTCACATTGGAGAGCGGGGGCAGTGGAGGCGTCGTGTGGCGAATCAGAGCGTCTAACACAAAGCTGGTGTGCGCAGTCGGGAGCCGCAACGGGACTGAGGAAACAAAGCTGCTGGTGTTGGACTTTGACGTCGATATGAAGTGAAGGGCAGAAAGATGAATTTGTCCAAACGTGTAGACGATGTTCTCCTCTCCCTCCC